>PVJX010046157.1:0-12425 GCA_004027295.1 Dolichotis patagonum | reverse complement strand
ACCCGGGCTGGCGCGGTGGCCCTGCTTCTCCAGCCGTGTCCACCGCTGACCAAGCCGTGCTGACGGCCAGCTAGGACAGCTGGGTCTGGCCCGCTGTGGCCGGTGTTTAGGTTTTCTTGGTGGGGATTTTCACAGAGCTTTTTGAGTGGGGCCAGCGTTTTTCAGAGTGAGCCCGAGTCCCGGGCGGGGCCCGGGGCGGGTGACCAGGCCCAGGCCGGAGGAAGTGCTGCGCTCACCTGCAGCGGTAGGGTGTAGTCCGCGGTGTCGAAGACCCTCTGCGCCTCCTCGGTCACCTCTGCCACGCCCTTCACCTTGGTGTGCACCGAGCTGATGACCGGCTCCTTCCGCTGGTACATCTTGTCGCTCACCAGCGCGAAGCTAAGTGGCAGACACAGAAAAACATGGCCCGTTTGCTTTCTCAAGGGAGGCGAAGTGGCCTTTCAGACCCTGGCTGCGCTTCTCTGTGGCTCACTTTCCTTCTCCAGCAAACAGGAGGAACGGGGACAGAGGCCTCCCAGTAACAGGGATTAAATAAGATACGTGTGCAAATTCCTTTGCGTAGTATCAGCTCTGGGGTGAGCACATGGCACAGGAAAACCACGGCCCCCAGTGCCAGCTTTAATATTACCTAATGTACACCCTGCTTTTTGTTTGTTTGTCTGTTTGTTTTGAGACAGGGACTTGTTATGTTGCCCAGGCTGGCCTCAAACTCTCCACGATCCTCCTGCCTCAGCCTCCTGAGTGCTGAAATTGTAGGGGTTCCATCACCACGCCCAGCTGCCTTCCAGCTTTAGAACGATTTCTCACATAATAGAGCCCCACTCTGGGTCAGTCCCGCCTCTGTGTCCTGAGGCTCCGGAGCCCACAGGCTCCTCCCCATCTTCCTGGGTCTGGCAGGTCATCACCCGCTTCTCAGGAGCGCCGAGCTGCTTTATAAAGGACACTGACGCCAGCGGCCGACCCTCCCTGAGCCCTTGGTGTACCCCAAGTGCGCTCCAGGCATCCTCTCCTTTACTTCCCACAGCAACGGTGAGACACGGACTGGGCTGAGCGGGGAAGGAACCTGCCCAGGGTCTCACACAGACAGATGCAGGCAGAACCGAGGTCCACGACTTGTCCACCTTTTGCCCACTCGACCCTGTTCATGCCCAACACGGCTCTGCCTCTAGACTCCTGCCCTATGGTCAGCTCACCCGCTACTCCTACTTCCTTAAGAGTGTGCACAAAAATTATTACGGGGGAGGAAGAAAGTAGGATGAAGAATGAAAGATGGCAGCCAGGTGTGGTGGCACATTCCTGTCATCCAGGCACTTGGGAGGCTGAGGCAGGAGGGTCACCGTGAGTTCGAGGCCAGCCTGAACCGGACATATGCTGAATGCTGGGAACACTGTTGCGTTCGTACAGGGGGGCTCTGCAGCCGTGCAAACGAGCTGACCACAGCTAAGCAGCAGGGAGCGATAGTCAGCTGTGCACAGGGCCAGCTGCTCCGGGTAGACGGGTTGAGGGAACCCAAAGCAGCCGTACACCCACATGAATGCTCGGATAAAAAGTCTACAGCAGTGCTGTTCATAGTAGGGGAAACGGGGAGAGCACCCCGTGTTCACCAGTGGAAGACTGCAGGCAAAAGTGCCCTGTCCATGAATTGCAGCATTGTGCAGCCACCCTGAGGAAGTCCTGACAGTTAAAATGAGGGTAAGGCTTGAAAACGTTGTGTCTGCTAAGTGAAAGAAGGTGGACACGGAGGTCACATTCATACAAGATATCAGGTTAGAGGAAGGCGCAGAGACAGGGAGAGACGTGGGGAGCAGGGCTAACAGTGGGGGAGTTCCTTTCGAGGGGTGGAACTATTTCGGAACAAGGTAGAGGCAGCGGTTGTAAACACTGTGCATGTACTAAATGTCACTGAGGAGTCGCTTAAAAGTGCTTTTATGTGATACGACTTTCACCTCCATAAAGAAAGGTAAATATAGATACACTTACAGACATAGGCGTTTGTCTGTAAAACTATCAGAACGAGGGAGCGACAAACACCAAATTCAGGATGATGCTTCTAAGAAAGGATGACACAAAGGGTGGCTTTGCAGGGAACAAAACCAGATCAGTAATGTTTATTATTTCTTCTTCTCCTCCTCCTCCTCGTCCTCCTCCTCCTCCTCCTCGTCCTCCTCCTCGTCCTCCTCCTCCTCCTTGTCCTCCTCCTCCTCCTTCTCCTCTCCTCCTTCTCTTCCTCCTCCTCCTCCTCCTCTTCCTCCTCTTCTTCTCCTCCTCCTTCTCCTCCTACTTCTCCTCTTCCTCCTCCTTCTCCTCCTCCTCCCCCTACTCTTCCTCTTTCTCCTCCTCCTCCTCCTCTTCCTCCTCCTCTTGACAGTACTGGAGGTTGGACCCAGGGCTTTTGCGCTGAGCTACATCCTGAGCCCTTTTTACTACCTTTACTGTAGGACAGGGTCTTGCTATGTCATGAAGTTGCCCAGCCTGGGCTCAAACTCCTAGTGTTCCTGCCTCGGCCTCCCAGAGTGCTGGGATTACAGGTGTTCACCACTGTGTGCAGTAGTGTTGTAGTTCTTAAACTGCATGCTGGCATATGAGATTTACATAATTCATGACACACTTTAGCATTTCTGCAATTCATTTAAAGAGACTGTCAAGGCCGGGCATATAGCTCAGTGGCACAAGTGCCTGTCTGGCAAGCGTGAGGTCATGAGTTCGATCCCCGGTACCGATAAAAATAAAATGTTGGCTAGGGACCCAACATGTGTGACGCAGTGCTACGAAATGGAATTTTGTACACATCTATGTGTTAGGGTAAACCGAGGCACAACTGAGCCACTGAGGCAGGTAGAGGTTTTTTTCTTTTTTTGGTACCAAGGGTGGAACTCAGGACCTCGTGCTTCTCAGGCAGGCTCTTTGCCGCTGAGCTAAATCTCTGGCCCTGGCAGAGTTTAACAAAAGCGTGAGGGTTTATCACAGACCGGGGTGCAGCTGGCCAGGCCAAGGGTGAAAAGACCATTGGCTGCGAGCAAGGGGAGAGAGTGTGTCTTACAGGGGAGTCTAGGGAGGGAAGGGGGCATGGCTGAGGGGGTGCAAAATTTTGGGTCTCTGAGTAGGGCGTCTGGGGCTGGCTGATAGCACGTTGGGGGTCCGGGGGTGCTGACACAGCAGGGCTCTTATTTTTGCCGAGCCAGCTCTCTGCGGGTTGAGCTGGGTGGGGAAGAGGCCGGCTTCCTGTTGGACCTGCCCTCCTGCAGGTGTGAAGAACAGATCTCTCGGGAGCTTTTCTCTCCTCGCTGGGCGGGGGTCTCTGTGGTAACATTGGTTCAATAATAGATCCCATCTCAGCCTCACCATATCTCCATAAAACATAAACATAAAATACTCTGTGGAGTCGCCATTGCTACATTTTCCTGGCCCTTCCATTTGGGAGGCTGGGTTCTGGGCTCTCCTATGCATCCCAGGAACTGCAACTTGGTAGCTAGCGATCAGCCTTAGCGGATCAGAAAAGCTGATCTTGGTGTCATAACACACATGTCCAAGTTCAGAATCAAAATTCTCCAGAGCTGGGTCAAAGGACAGATGAGTAAAGAGCAAGCTTCAGGTCGTAGCCTGCCCTCGGGAGCAAGGTTCCGCCGGCCCAGCCTTAGGTTCTGACCCTGCTGGGAACTCAGACAAGCCGCGTCACTTCTGTACCAAGGGTTTAGTCCTGAATGCAGGGCCCCTTCCCTGGCTCCCCCAGCTCTGACCTTCAGCTCTAAGAAGCTTCCATGCTGTGCATTTTATAGCAGCGAAGGCCATGGCATGGACTGAGGGCCCTAGTTGGGCCCGGTAGCACAGGTGTAAGTGGCTGGCAGAGGAGAGCTGGCCAAGGAGGAGGGTCAGAAGCAGGGTGGAGACGGAGGCTGGGCTGCGTGGCTTCACTCACCAGATGTAGATGCAGGTGGCCACCAGGAAGATGAACCTCAGGGTCCCAAGGCCCGTGCTGTGAATACGAGGGACCTTTGCAGTTGCATACATGCAGAGCTGGGTCTGCATGATGCGTGGTGCTCGGAGCTTGCCAGGAAGAAGTGTTGCTGCTGTCTGCCTATGCTTATAGCACCTGGGCCCCTTGAGCAAAGGCTCTGCAGTGAGAGGAGGGGCCCTGAGCGAAGGAGGAAGCTTCAGGACGTAGCCTGCCCTCGGAGCAAGGTTCTGCCCGCCCAGCCTTAGGTTCTGACCCTGCTGGGAACTCAGACAAGCCACGTCACTTCTGCAAGCCAAAGGGTTAGTCCTTTAGCTATGCCAACCGCCTGTGACTCTGCTTAACCCACGCCTGGCCCTGAGCGCACCACTGTGCTGCGCTGTCTGCGCAGCCTGGCTTCGTGCTGCCGGGAATGCCTGTGTTAGCACCTCTCAGCTAGGGGCGTCAACGCTGCGGATGTGCGTAGGGGAGGTGGCGTGTGCGTTTTGCATCTCCATCATTTTGTCAAACCAGAAAAGATTGAACCATTTTGCCCTTCCACAAGCAAAGAAAGAGTGTCCACACTGCCCTTTTTATTCTTTTTGGGGGTACTAGGGATTGAACCAAAGGCCTTCACATGAATCTACACACCCCCCCCAGTCCTTTTTAAAGTTTTTATTGGAGACAAGGTCTTTCTAAGTCACTAAGCTACCCAGGCTGGGGTTTGAGCTTGCGATCTTCCTGCTTCGGCCTCCCACATGCTAGGGTTACAGCTGTTCACCACCACTTCTGGTTATGCGCTGCCTTGAAGAGGGTCTTGATAAACAAGAGGGGGCCGGGGAGGCACGGCTGGCATGCTAAAGGGTCTGGCAAGTTGGGGGCACCGGCCAGAGGGTTGGGAACATCGGTGCAGAGAAGAGGAGGGACTTAGCACCGCGGAGCCATCGGAAGTAGAGGAAGGAACACAGGGCGGAAGGGTGACCACAGATGAGAGAGCCGCAGGGCTCGGTTCTGACCGGGGTGTGAGAAAGCAAGGTCTCGCGGTGAGAGCAGCCCCAGAACGGAAAACCTGTACTGCGGCTGCGGGTTGGTGGTGGTGAAGATGCCGATGACAATTGCCCATGACCGTTTCCATTAATCTCTTCCATTCCCCCTCTCTCCTGGCTCCTCTCCTCTTAAAATAAAGCCTCCCCCAAGCCCACCGCTCCACGCTCTCCTCTCTCCGCCTCTGAGACCGTGCGTCATCCTTCTCGGCTGCATTCGCTGCACCGCCCACGCCAGTCTGGTTCCCGCCCCCGCCACTGCTCCAGGGCCTCCCTGGCCAAGGCGATGCCACGACGGCGCCAGGCCTGCGCTTCTGGGAACGGCGGCACCAACGCCCTGCACCGTGTGCACTGCCCTCCACTTCGAGGACTCCACATCCTGCCGGCTCCGGGTTCCTGTGGGGCGCGCTGGACTCCCCAGGCCACGCAGCCAGCGCTGCCCAGAGAGCTGTTCCGGGCCCTCCTACTGGCCCGTCCTTCTCTTCTCTTGCTGGATCCCCGCAGCTTCCATGGTTCCGGTCACCTACGTGCTGTGACGCACGCTCTGCGTTTGCCGCTCATTTATCTACCCACTCTCATCAGACGCCTCAAATTCAATGCCTTGCACCCCGAACTGGCTTTTTCTCCCGCATTGTCCCCTCCCCGTCATGGTTAATCCACTGCCCACCAGTTGCCTGAGCCAGACATGTGGCCCCCTCTTAGGCCGTCCTCTCCCTCCTGGCCCCTCGTCTACTCGGTCATAGGTGAGCAGGCAAACCTCGAGTGGCAGAGGATACTCGGTGGCCACCTGGCATGGGCAGCCATGGGGGTGGGGGCAGGGACTGACCTCTAATGGGTACGAGGGTCTCGACACGGCGACGAAGTGCTCTGAAACTGGACTGTGGTGATGGTCGCAGAGCTTGGTAAATTTACTTTAAAAATTCAATGCAGTGACTTTAAAAGGGTAATCTGATGATCTGTCAATCACGCCTCAATCAACTTGTGAAAAAAAAAAGACTTTGTAAAGGGGGGTCAGGCAGTGCATACAGCGTATGAGAAGGCCAAACGCCAGGTTCCCTTGGACACCGGATAACGGGGACCGTTCCACAGAAAGATCCCTGCCAGCTACCGTCTGGCTCCTCGAGGGAACAGGGAGCAGCCGATGCCACTGGTGTTGGGGACTGAGGTCCAGGACTTCAATCTCCGCCACTCCTTGGATGAGCTGGAGGCCATCGGAGTCACCTCTCCTGAGCTGGCTGAGCGGTGGCCCCAGATATAGCAGATCCCAATCCCTGGAACCCAGAAATGTTACATTACTGGGCAAAAGCCACAGGAGACATGACTAGGTAAAGGGCCTTGAAATGTGAGAAGATCCTGCCACATCCGGGTGGGCTGCAAGGTGATCACGTGTCTTACGAGAAGGGCTGAGGGCAATGTGATCACACGCATGCGCACACACGTGCAAAAAAAAAAGCATGGACACACGCATGCGCAGGCACAGACACGCAATCATACGCACGCGCGGAGATGAGGCATGCGCTGAAGATTTGGAAGCGTGATGGGGACACAAGCTGAGGAGCACTGGCTGCCACAAGAACTGAAAGACACAGGTAATGGGCTCTCCTGAGAGCCCCAGAGGGATCATAGCCCTCCTGTCACCGTGATTTCAGCCCGGTGATACTGATGCTGGACATCCAGCTTCCAGAACTGTGAGAACTTGTTTTACGCTAGCAAGTTGGGGGTTGTTTGTTACGGCGGTCCTAGGAAATGTGTTTGGCCACGAGAATAAGTGGAGGCAATATTCCGCGTTTAAACACTTTGCTGTCATAACAAACTTTAAAATAAAATAGGCCTCTCATTTATTCTAATAAACATGCCTTCCTTATAATCTGAAAAGCCACATTCCAATTCTGAGTTCTTGGAATCCCACGAAGGAATGTAGAGATGCTGGGTGCAAGGCCTCCGACCCGCAGCCCACTGCCTGTGCACCTCACTTCTGGGCCCTGCTACACAGGTGTGGAAGGATGCCCACAGCACGTGCCTACGCTCCCTCCGTGCCAGGCATCTGCACACAGCCACCCCTTGGCCACCCATCGGATCTAGGACATGCCCGTGGTGCCCAGCTTTCAGGAGCTCAGATGTGTAAAGAGGTTCAGTAACATTTGCTAAGAGGATTCTGGGGTCCTGTGTGCTCAGAGCAGTGTGGGGTGACAGTGCAGCTCGGGGTGGGTACGTCCTGCTTCTGTGACAGGTAGAATTCTAGGTGACTGTGAGATTTCCTGCATCCTGTGTATCCTGCAGGACCATCAGAACTTTGAGTATAAGGGGTGGACAGCTTTCTACCATAACTGGTTATGTCTTAGGGCACAGTTGATCTTGGAGTAGGAAGTTTATCTTGCTGGCTCTGACACCATCGCACGAGTCTGGAAAAGAGAGTTTTCTTCAACAGGTGCCAGAGGAGAAGTCAGAGGTATAAAGCACAAGAAACAGTCATCATGTCACTGGTTGCTTGAGGATGGAAAGGGTCACAGAGGAAGGAACATGGGCAGGTCTGACAGGAAGCAGAGGTGTCAGTCCTACAACCTCACGCAACTGAATTCTGTCAACCACCGTGTTCCCATACAAGAACTAAGCCCTCTGACATCTTGATTTTGGCCTGTGGGGCTGTATTAGTTTCTCTTGCTGTATAACAAATAGCAATTAATACATTTCATAGGGAAGCTTGCCATCAGCAGAGGGACAGAGCAGTACACTCTTAAGCTTGGTGTCCCGAGAAGTGGGCACTTTATTGTGTAGGTCAAAGGCCAATACTGCCCCTCTGCTCCTAAATTTGAATTCTGCTCACATTCACCACCCCCTGTGTTATACCCACCAGGACACAGTGTTGTATAGTGAGCCAGGCGTGGTGGTGCACACCTGTAATCTCGGCACTTGGAAGGCTGAGGCAGGAGGATCAGTGGGAGTTCAAGACCAACCTGAGCTAAACAAAGTGAGCTCAAGGCCAGCCTGAGCTGCATAAGGAGACCCTGTGTCAAACACAAAGTGCTGCTTAGTGCATATACTTGAAAACCTTGAGTGTCATGCTACAGCCTAGCTGCATTTAATTAGCTTGTAATATATATAGGAGATATGAAGGTTATAAAAGAGGGATTTTGCCAGACCTTGTGGCACACAGCTGTAATCCCAGCATGGGAGGCTGAAACAGGAGGGTTGCCATAGTTCAAGCTACATAATCAAGTTCAAGGCCAGCCTGAACTGCACAGTAAGACCCTGTCTCAAAAAAAAAAAAAAAAAAGTATATAACCAAGGGATTTCCCCAAACATAGTTAGCATAGCTAGGCTGTCTAAACTGTGATAGAACTAATCTTACAGGGTTATTCATGAGGGTCAAAGATTTCAATCCATGTCCCATTTGAGAACAGAACCTGGCACCTGCTAAGCACTCAACAACACATGAAAATATGAGCATAAAGCGTTTAATGTATTCCATTTGTGTGAGCATTTTCATGGTGAGATGTTGCAGGGCATGGTGGAAATAATCCTCATGGTTTCCCAGAAGCCTCAGAACAGAGGTCAAGGCTCTCCATCATCTAGGCCCTTGTGTGGCCTCCCCTTTTAGGCACTGTGTATGCCAACCAGCTGGCACCTATGTGGTCCTGTGGACCCCCCTCTTCTTGGTGCTGTGCTCACCGCCCAGGAGGGCAGCATATGCCCAGCCCCACATGGGGGGCTAGTGGGAGTGGTCCCAAGGGCCCGTGGGTGTGTGGCACCACAGAAGGGAAACTCGCCACCCCACAGCTTTGCATAAAGCTGAAGTCATTCATTTGAAAAGAACATGCTCTCCTTCCCTTTTTCCCTTTTCCTTTCTGTCTCTCTCTCTGTGTCTCTGTTTGTCTCTCCACCTCTCTCTGTTTCCAGCTCCTCAAATGTTTTGATGTCCTACATTAACAAAAGGGGGCACGGATGGTAGTGGCCAGGGTGTTTAATCGTTTGCTCGGCACCCCTACCCATGGGCGTCAGTCCACAGCCTGCCTCTCCTAGGTCTGGTTCGTGGCACTAAAGCATCCTTATCCACCAGAGACGTGGGTCACTCCTCACCCCCTTGCAAATCCATCGGTCCCGCCTCCTAAGCCTATCCCAGCTTTGTCTAAATCTCCCCAGACCCACCACTCCAGTCCAGCCACAACGCTGCCTCCCCTCTTGTGGGTCGCTCCTGCAGCACCCTGCGCCTTATTCGATCTCTCAGGTGGCCGTCACTCTGTGCGCTGCTGGCTGCATTCCTGGACACGTGATTCAGGATGGCTCCATCGCTTGTATCAATCTCTCCAGAGCCGCTGAGAATCGGACCCCTACCTTCCCTGCCCTGGCTCCCGCTCCTCCCCGTCTCAGCATGTTCTGGAACCCGCGATCCCTGCAGTACTTTGCTTCCAGGCCTCTACATTTGTTTATTGTGCTGTAGATCCCTCATGTCATGTGGCTGGATTCTTCTCCCACAGTCACTCTTCTGAGACTGCCCCTGTGCCCCAAAGCCCCTCACATCACCTGAGGCAAGGATGGGAAGAGGACATGGTGGATCTCCTCGTATCTCTGCCCCGCTGGAAGCTGTAGAAGCCATGTCCTGGCTGGATCTGCACCCCGCATCCTCCGGTGCCTCCTCCATCTCGAGGAGGAGGATCCATTGCAAGGGCGAGGCCAGCTCTGAGGAAACAGCAGCCAGCCACACTAGCACAGTGCCCATCAGCAGGGGCCGGGAGGGACAGCGCTCCTCTCCAGGACAGCGCTCTTCTGCTCCTCTCTCAGCTTCCCTGGTCTTTTTGGGGGGCTGGACAAGCATCTGAGAGGACTGGACTCGGGGAGCGGGGAAATCTTCCCAAGAGAATGCAAGTATCTTTTGCTTCTCTGCATCGGAGCCTCCTGAGGCTCCAAACTCACTTGGAATAAGCTGTGAAAATAACTCATCAAGGCGGTGGCATCGCAGGAGGCTTGGCTTAGTGCGGAGGGCACAAGCAAACTGATGGGAGGGAAGATCGGGTGAGTCGGCAGCCCCCAAGGTCCACGCAGCATCCGCTGGTGGGGAGCAAGGCTCCTGGAGGGGCCGAGGAGCGGACACGGAGGGCCCAGCCACGGCAGTCACCAGGGCCTAGGTCTCCACAGCCCACTGCAAGGCTGACACGCATCAGGACAACGGAAGTGGCCTTCACAGTCCCTGGAATCTCTAGTTTTTGAAAAGACCTTGTCATAGATACTTGGTTTTTGTCTGTTTAACCACCGTACTTCTACTTCCCAGTTCTTCTGACAACAGAATTCTTTCCTGAGAAAAACCCACAGCATGCCTCACCCCACTCTGCCAGGTCTCACTACTTCCTGCCCCGGGAACCAGCACATGACCCAGCTGGCCAATGAGATGACACCAAGGCCGATAGCGACAACGATTGGTTCAACAACGGGAAGACAGTTCAAACCTGACCAATCAGAGCCTTCCCTTGTTTCTTGCCTGAGTAACGAGGAGAGACTTGTTTGTTCCTCTGAAATTAAGGGAAGAAAATGTAAGGATATGAGTGTTCGTCTTGCGCAAGCGAGAACCTGTTCTGGAAGAAGCACGCAGGCAGTCCCCAACTGATAATGATTTAACTTTTGATTTTTCAGTTTTATAATGCTGTGAAAGCAATAGGCATTCACTAAAAACTGTACTTCCAATTTTGAATCTTAATTACACACACACACACACACACACACACACACACACACACAGGACTAGCCATATGTGCTGCAATACTATCTGGAAATGCCGGGCAGTGCCAGGGATCCAAGCTCCTACCAGTCACATGAACATGAGGGTCCATGACTGACCTCCAAGGGTGCTGTGTGGCCACGCTGTGATATACAGTAGGTCAGCGGAGGACATAACCCTATCATCAGAAGGTCAAGGAGCATCTGTAGAGCCAACAGAGCCAAGATGTGGGGAGACAGCCGAGCGTAGTGATGTCCACCTATAATCCCAGCATTCAGGAGGCTGAGGCAAGACGATTGCTGCAAATTTGAGGCTAGCCTGGACTACCCTGTATCCCCCCTGGCAAAAAAAAAGATGTGGGAAGACAGACCCCGATCTGTCTCTGATCAGAGTTTGAACTCTTACACTCACCCATTTCTAAGGACAGCCCCATCTGTTTGATTGGCCAGGCAGACACTCCAGTAAATCCCCCCTTGTGGATTGGTAGTTAACTTGTGTTAGATTTCTGTCTTTTATCACCACCCCCCCAAATTCTATTTTCTTTCTTTCTTCCCTCCTTCCTTATTTATTTTTTGGCTGTTCAGGCTGGCCTTGAACTTGCTTATGTAGCCCAGACTGGCCTTGGGGCGATCCTCCTGCCTCAACCTCCCCGAGTACTAGGGTTACAGGCACACACCACCACACCCAACCCAGATTCTTACTAACACAGTGCTGTTCAGCATCCTGTCCACCTAAGCCTGCACCCCAGAAACTGGAGCCCCTTGATGCCTGTTGTAGCTGAATCCCTGCCTCTACCTGCAGATCTGAGGTTGGTTGTGAGGCTCTGAGAAGCCAGTCTGTCTCTTGTCTCATTTTCCCTAAGGCTGGCCATGGCCTCATGCCCTAGTCTCAGTTATTGAGGTCCTGTCTTATTTCCTTAGCCAGTTCCTTGTCAGCCCAAGCAGGAACAGCGGTGGCCGGGGCCCATCACCTACTGCTGTGTCCTAAGCGAGAGTGGAGCCCATCTGGACTTCCATTTGTGGTCCACACCAGTCCCGATGTCTGCCCATTTCCCAGGTGACTAAGTCCCGTTTCCATCTGGGCCTCCCAGAGCAGCTCAGGCAGCACTCCCAAGCTGTGTGCTGTGAGACGTTAATAGCTATTCCACTAACGAAAAGGAAGAAAGCAAATCTAGCACTGTCTTCTATTTTTCATTTTAAAATACAGTGTAAACAGAAAAGAAGCTTGTTACCTGAGGGTTATCTTCTAAAGTCAGCACTTAAGATATGTGGTCAATTTTCTGCCTCATGCTTTTCTAGGAATTGTTTTTTCTTACTTTGCTTTGTTTTTCCTGCTAATACAGAAATGATAGATATACATGTAGAGACTCACGCATGTGTAGAGATTACAAACAGTTTACGAGAACCCAGTGCTGATTCCATAATGTCATGATGTGAAGTCCAGCAAAACTATCACTTTTTGTTCAAAGTGATCTTAGCTTGCTTTGCCTTGTTTAAGTTCAACACACATTAAGGTACGGACAGCTGTTTTGAGGAGAATGAAAGACACTATGACAGCCATTCTTGGCTTCCCTAATGTCTGGTCTTGAAGACCTGTAATGCCCTCCTCATCCTGCTCAGATCAATTCCATACTAGGTTGTTTCATGTTAATTCCCTATATGTGACAATGTGGACAACTATTTGGAAGAAAACAAGAGTCAATATGATAGAGAGTGAATATCTCCAATTGTCTAGCTTTGAA
>PVJX010046156.1:0-12416 GCA_004027295.1 Dolichotis patagonum | reverse complement strand
TGGATGACCATATTGCTGTTTTTGTCAGATCGTGGAGCAGAACTGTTAACAGTCTCACTGTTTGAATGTCTACTTTACATGTTTTAACTTTGCAATTTGAACAACTATTTCCAAGAAGTCAGTATGTAATTTGTCAAGTAATAATTTCTTAGGATTTTTTGTTGTTGTTCTTTTCCTTTTTTCCTTGGAATTCTGTATTATTCCTACCCTTTATTCTGTTTTGTCTTGTTTTGTTTTTTCTCTTTAAATAAAATTTTTAAAAAACATTATGGAAGCCATTGCTGATTTAATATCATCTTGCTTTGAAGTCCTACCATGCTTTTATTCTTCTATTACCATTGGTTCTATCATGTTGTGTCAGATTGGGATTTTAAAATATGTGGTAGTATAAACAAATTTTTTATGGAAAATGACATATTATAGTAGCCATTGATCATTTTCTGTTTTTTGGTTCAGAATGCCCTGTAATTCTTTCATTCTTTTGAATGGTTTTATACTATTTTGTTATGTTGATATTATTGTATTTGAAAATATGCTGAACTATAGCTAAGAAAGAGATATTTTGATAGCTACTGTTAATTTCCAGTTGTCTTGTTGTAAAGTGCTGTGTTGCTTATGTTGTTCTGTTCTGATCTGCTTTGTTCTGTCCTCTTTTGTTTTATTCTCTTTAAAATAAAAAAATATTTTCATGTAAATGAACATTATCACATGCTCTTCTGGTTCACTTTCATATTCCTTTGGTTTCTTCACCATATTTTTTTCTCTCCTGTACTCTTCACTTCCTCAAAGATTGGGTGATAATTCCTTGTCCTCATCTTTGCTTCTCCTGTATTGATCTCTCTGTTTTGTCCTATATTAATCTTAAATCCCCCCTCACACAGGTTAAAATCACTCTCCTAAGGAGAAACTCACTTCATTCAGGTTCCTGGTTTACATTGCATTTTGTTATATAGCTGTAGCTCTTGCTCCTATGGTTAAAGGTACCAACTTAATAGTTACCATGTTTGGTCAGTTTCTAGGCTGTGCTTGAGACTATTGTTATGGCTAATTGTACTACTTGAACCAGATGTCATATCTGTTGTAGTCAGTTATTCTCCCTTTTATGACAAAACTGTTAATTTCTGGGGTCATAATCATTATAGCCCAGTACCAAAGGATTGGGTACTAAACCAAATAGATAGTAACTCCTCATCTCTAATCAATTGGTAGGATGTTGAGACAGAAAAATGGCCAAGAGCCATCTACACCCAGAAGACATCTCTTACTAGTTGAGACAAAGCAGAAACAACAAAAAGACATTCAGGATTTGGAAGCAGATTTATTTATGCCAATGGGATCATTTCTAAAATATTGGGTCCTGACCCCTGGCCATCAAGGGCTTCTATGGGTTAAGAAAGCAGGTATTACAGAGACATAATTGCTTTTCAATTGAGAATTGGTTTTTACAATTTTCACTTTAGCTATCAGCTATGCATCACAGTAACCAGCTGATTCTAAGAAACAAAAGTAACAGTAACTGCAACCAGAACTACTACCTGGCAACTAACAAACTGAAGTATACTGGTTGGGGGAGCATCTGCTGATACAGAATATATATTACCTAGGGAGGCTTGGATACGAGTGATAAACCCATATACCTTAAGCAATGTATAAGCATCAACACATAAAACTAATTAAAATCTTTTTTAAAAAGAAAGAATGAAAGAAGGAAAGAAAGAAAGAAAGAAAGAAAGAAAGAAAGAAAGAAAGAAAGAAAGAAAGAAAGATAGAAAGAAAGAAAGAAAGAAAGAAAGAAAGAAAGAAAGAAAGTCAAGGCACAGAAGCAAAATGCAACACCAGACCTCCAGCCTACCCAGGACAAGTACAAGGGCAACAAGATAGTGGAACTCAGAAGCCACTCACCTGAATTTTCTGAACTGATAGCTGCATAAGTAAAAATAAGCAGATGAATGAGGCTATAGAGAAAATTAGATGAGAAATAGTCTCTGATATTAAAAGTGGAGATGGTGGTCAAAAAGAAGGACTTGCCCAGTGAATCTAGAGTAGGTACAGACAAAGACATAGAGAAGTTTAGGAAAATAATGACAACCATGTATTCCCAACTTATGAAAGAAATGGAATCTGTGAAGCAGATTCAATCAGATATCCAGGAGATTGAAAATTCCATTGAGGGGCTGGGGATTTAGCTCAGTGGTGTAAGTACCTGCCTGGCAAGCACAAGGTCGTGAGTTCAATCCCCAGTACCAGAAAAAAATTGCATTGAAAGTACATGCATGTGAATGAACTAAGGTGATGACTCAATATCAGATCTAGAAGACAGGACTATGGTTAGTGATCAAGAAAAGAAAGATTTTTAGGCAAAGGGAAGGCACCATAAAAAGTTAATCCAACAGCTGCAAGATGATACAAAGAAAAGCAAAATAAGAATGATTGGAATCAATGAGGAATCAAGATACTGCATAAATTCCATGAAAAACCTGTTCACTGAAGTAATGGTAGAAAACTTTCCAAGCATGGCATAAGAATTTGACATAGAAATAAGTGAGACCAGTAGAGTTAAGTATTTCAAGTCCTGAAAGAAACCATCCTACAACCAAGTTCAAAATCATTGAAGAAGTAAGGTGTTTCCATGACAAAGATCAGTCAAAGCAATTCATATTCTCCAACACAGCTCCACAAAATGTCCTGATGAATATTTTGGAAAGGGATAATTAAGACCACAGTTCCAAGAACAACAATAGAAAGAACATACCAGTGAAGAGAAGCAATTAATCAGGCAGAAAGACATAGAACCAATGACAGAAACTATAATATGACAAGGATAAGCCTACACATATGAGAAATAATCAACAATATAAATGTTCTCAATTCACTAATCAAAGGGCACACAGTGAGACTTCTGGGAAGATAGCACAGTGATAAGCAACAGAGAAAAGAGACTCTCTGGAATCTGGTGTCCAGACTCTGAGATACAGCAATGTGAGGAACAGAGCAAGAAGGGAAGTGGATCACCTGGACCCAGGAAGAATCTGAATCAAGAATTAAAGCTCATGGGGATACTGAAAAGAGAAACTCCAATGAGGAATAAGGAAGTGACATTTGGTGCCACCTCCCTGACATCAGATTCACTGCATGGGAGGGAGCAGCTCAAACATGCAGACACATGGGACCTTCTGGCCACCCCAGAGGCCTCCATGGAGAGGTGCACCAGTGAATGGGAACAGTGGACATAGAGGGCTTAAATGGCTGGTATGTGGACAGGAGTTCAGATGTCCCATAGGAGAGGGCAGTAAGCTGGAAGACATCTTGGACAGGGACAAACTGAGCTCAGAACTCAGAACAACTTCTGGCTCCATCTAATGTGCCCTAGCTGAGTTAAAGCCCATAGAAAGCTCACCAACTACTGTAGACTTAATGAGTCTGCTTCCAACCTCTCAGCCAGTTTCCCCTCTTTGATTCAAAGGAAACAAAACCGCAGGTTTGCTGGGATTATCCACTACACCACTGTAAAGTTACTGCTGGTTTGCTGGGATTAATCAGTATAGATTTAGAATCTTCTTATATTGTCCACCAGTGACAGCAAAGATACACTTTAAAAGTGTACTTTTGTGTGTGTGTCTCTGTCTGTCTGTCTGTCTGTCTCTCTTGATTTTGTATTCTTTTTCTTCATTTTTTGTTCATGTCTTTCTATGAAAGTGAACATGATTTCTAGGGGTTTTTCTGTGCAGTTGTTGCTCTGTTCTGTTCTTTTTATTTCTTCTACACCTTTTCTCTCTTGTCTTCCACACCAGTATCTCAAAGTTTTCTGACCTTCCCTTGTCTACCAGCCTTATTTATAATCTCTTCCTCTTCTGTTTTTCAATTTTTTCCACTAAGCCCTTTTAAATTTTCTCCCCTGAGGGTAAAATTGTCATGTTTAGAGTTTACTTGCTGCATACAATTGTCTGGTGTTTTAGATTTGGTTATATAACCACAAATCTAGTTCATATACTTAAAGGTTGCAAACTGACAGTTACCACAGTTTTTCATTTTCCAGGCTGGCTTGATAATATTGTTATTTCTAACCATACCATATTAGCTGAAGTGACATAATTGCTCTAACTAGTTGTTCTTCCTAGTATACCAATACTAAGTTTGCTGAAGAGTCACCAAAAATACTACAAGTCCACTGCTAAAGAACCTTGAGCTGGCCAAGTAGGCCCCAATTTCTCATTCCCAATACTTGAAGAGGTAGGATTTTATACCAGACCCAAAATGCAAAAGACATCTACACCTGGAAGACACTTCTAAGAAGTTCTAATTTCCTAATTGTTCTGAATACTAGCAATAAAGCAACTCATCACAATAGTATAAAGCAATTTACAAGGATGAACCCAGGAATTAAACTAAAACATATATAAAATTAAGACATTTAAACAAGATGCAACTCCAGATATTCATCTCAACAAAGGCAAACCCAGGGGGTAATGAAGTGAGATAATCCAAAAGCCAACCACCTAGACTCTCTGACCTGGTAACAGTGGAAGTAGCAAAGCAAATGAATGAGGATCTAGAGAAAATAAAATCAGAAATAAAATTAAAGACATGCTGAGTGACTTTAGAGCAGACAGAGGCCAAAAAATTTAAGAAAATGATGGAAAACATGAATGCCAAACATAGAAAAGAAATGTAATCCATAAAATGGATTCAAACAGATACCCATGAGATTCAAATTCCACTGAAAATATGTGTATTAAGACAAGCCAGTGGGAAGACAGAATCTCAGATATAAAAGATAGGATTATGGATAACAATCATCAAAAGAAAGATTTCCTAAAAAATAGCAAGGAGCTATGAGAAATCAATCCAGCAGCTGTCAGATGGTGCAAAGAACAATAACACTACTTTTTAAATTTTTATTTTATTTAAAGAAAGAAAGAAAAGAAAATTTAAAAAGGACAGAATAGAAAAAAACAAGAAAAAAGTGGAATACAGAATTCAAAAAAAATTAACATCATAAAATCACTAGTTGATACATTACATATTGTCATCTTAACAATAGTTGTTAAAGTTACAAAATCAAAGCATAAAAGGTGGCTAGACACTCAAACATTGACAGTACAAACTCCATTATTCCATTATATAAAAATACCACATTTTTTTATCCACTCTGCAGTTGATGGATATTTTGGTTGTTTCCAAGATTTAACTATCACAAATTGTGCTGCTATGAACATGGGTGCACATACATCACTGTGACATGACCTTTTCAATTTTTCTGGGAAAATACCCAGGAGCAGAGTAGCTGGATTGAATGGGACTTCCAATCCTAGCTTTTTTTAGGAATCCCCATGCTGATTTCCACCAGTCTACACTCCCACCAATAGTGGAGTATTGTTCCTTTTTCCCTGCAGCCTCACCAACATTTGTTATCAGTTGTTTTCTTGATGGCAGTCATTCTTTCCCGGGTGAGATGAAATCTCAGTGCTGTTTTAATTTGCATTTCTTGAATGATCAGTGACGGTGAACATTTCTTCATATATTTATTTGTCATTTGACAGTACAAACTCTTCTGTTCAATGATCTAACAAAAGCTCAGTAATATGGTCATCTGTCTTACACACTATACATACCATTATATCCTTTAGAGCACTTTCCTTCCCTTTCTTCATCTGAGAGCTGTGTGTTCATCTCAGATGCCCATTTTTGGAGAGGATCTTTGAATTTGGGGGGTTTGATGTTTTTCAGTTCTTTTTTTTTAGAAAATAATCAAATTTTTTCTCTAGGGAATGGGGCCACCCGTTTTTCAGTTCTTTATATGAAGAACAATAACAGTATTGATCAGCATCAATTAAAAGGCAGGAGAGAGCACAAATGATATAAAAAAAGCTGTTTGAAGACATCATGGTAGAAAACTTTCCTGGCAGGGAAAAAGAATTTGTCATACATATAAGTGAGGCATGTAGAACTCCAATTAACTCTGACTTAAAAAAAAAAACTAGGCCCAGAAGCTCCCATTAGCTGGGGAGCCAATGTGCACCAAGTGGCATGAGATGAAGGCCTGCACAGTGAACTCTACCTGGCTGTGCAGCCTTGGAACCTGGCTTGGAATCTGGTTAGGCTTCCCCAGCAACTCTTAAACCTGTGGAGCTTTGATATGTCACTCAGGTCCTGGTTGGGCCCCACCTAAAGACTACAAATAGCCAGGGAGCCTCTGTGCACCAAGTGGCACGAGCTGAAAGTCTGCACAGCAAACTCCACGTAGCCATGCAGCCTTGGTACCTCACTCGGAACCTGGTAGGGCCCCACCCAGTGACCCCAAACAGCTGGGGACCTTTAGTGCATTTCTCACGATGCACTACTGAATGGAAGTTTGCACATATCTGTATATGTAGCCCCAGTACCAGGAAACATCCTGTAATTTGTGTGTTTTCTGAATAAGAACTTCAATGGAAAAGTGTAACTGAATGTTCAAGATGATCATCCTGTATGTATAAAAGCTTTCAAATGACTGACTAAAGGCATTTCCTCATACTGTCACATAGGAAAGAATGGAAAATTAGGTACTTCTACCATTTCCACATGGAAGATTCTACTGTATCATCACCTTTATTATAAGTTTTGATGAGAAACTCCAACATACCAGAACACTTTGGAGTATGTGCATTTCTAAAACACTGAGATATGCATGTTCAGTTTCTCAGCATGCCCTGTATAAATGTAGTTTGTGCATATATGGCTGTTGGGAGACGTTGACGTTGGAAATTGACCACATGTGCAAGGCTGGAACATGACCATTCCAACAACAAAAAGCACCTGGGGCAAGCCACTTGAAGAAGTTGCTTCAGCCCAGAGAACACCTACCCCCCAGACAATCTGAACAGTGGATTGCTAGGACAACAGGGTGTCATGTGGCACTAGGTTGCTGAAATGTATAAATAAACAACTCTACAGTGCTTGAGCAATATCTTTCCTCCCATCAGGAAGATAAGCACTCCACCTGATCCCAGCTTTGTGTCTTCTTTATTTTTCTCATCCTCTCATTGTCCTTCACCCCAAGAACCTCAGAAGCCACTTAGGTCATGGTATATAGTTACATTGTCCCAGTGCAAAGAAACACTCTGCAACTTATTGTCTGTAGATAAAATTAGAACTCCATGAGAGAAGTCTAAACCAGTGTTAACAATGCTCCTGTTCTATGTGCAATATGTTGGTAATGACTAAATGTTTTGTTACCCAGTGACCCATTTTAATCAATGGTAAGCAATATATACTTCTACCATTTCATATGGAAGCTTCTACAAAAGAGTGAGTTCAGGTCAGAGAATCTAATATAGCCAAGCACTTCAAAGTGTGTCCTTCAGCAATGACTGAGATGAACACTGTTGAGTTTTCAGTATGTACTGCTGAATTGTCGTTTACGCATAGATCTATATGCAGCCCAAGTTTTAAAAAAAACACCCTGTAACTTGTATGTTTCCTGACTAAGAACTAAATGGGAGCAGATTAATTCAATTTTCAGAAAGATCCTCCTCTATGTACAGAACCTTTGATATGACTGAATTAAATGTGTTTCCTCATACAGCCACATGGGAATGAATGGAAAGGAATACGTACTTCACATGGAGGATTCCAGACTGTCATCACCTTCAACATAAGTTTGGGTGAGAGAATCCAACATAGCTAAACACTTCAGTGTGTGTGCATTTCTAAAAAACTGAGATATGCACCTATAGTTTCTCACACTGCCCTGATTAAAGGCAGTTTGCACATAGATGGCTACATAGTCCAGTTTCAAAGAAACACCTTGCAAATTATTGTCTGTTTAACTAATTATAAGTCCAGTGGAGAAGTGTAACTCAGTGTTTGCAATGCTCCTGTCCTATGCACAACAGTTGGGAAACAACTATATGTTTTGCTGCATAGTGCCCCATCGGAATGAATGGCAAGAAATGTATCCTTGTACTAGCTCACATGGGAACTTACACAGCTTAGTTGAACTCAGTGTGAATTCAGGTCAGAGAACCCAGCAAATCTGAACATTTTGGAGTGTGTGCTTCAATAAATGACTGAGAAGAGTATGTATGATTTCTCAGTAGGTATGGAATGGAATGGTAGTTTGCACATATGTATATATGCCATCCCAGTACAAACAGACACCCTGTAACTTGTGTGTTCCCTGAACAAGAACTGAATGGGAGCAGTGTAATTCAGCTTTCAGAAAGATCTTCCCCTACATATAGAACCAATGAAATCACTGACTATGTGTGTTGCTTCACATTGCCACGTAGGAATGAATGGAACAAAATATATACATGTACGATTTCTTCATGGAAGCTTCCACAGCTTCGTTTAGTTTGGGATGACACCATTTCAGGGACTGAACATATCTGAACATTTTGGAGTTTGTGGATTTGCAAATAACACAGATGTGCATGTTCAGTTTCTCAGAATGCCCTGTTTAAAGGCAGAATGGGTTTAGATGTCCTCATAACCATATGCAAAGAAAGACCCTACAAACTGTTGAATATTCAACTAGTAAGAATGACATGTGAGGGAAGCTAGTTCAAACAGAGAGAGCCAGCAGATCTGCCTCCGCCTGCCAGTGCCACCACCAAAAGGCTTGCTTTCTGTGGGCAGCCAGCAGGAGCAGGGACACACACCCAGTAAGCCCTGTGCACCTGCAGGCCATCGTTGGAGGCTCTTGCTTCCTTCGGGCAGCCATCACCCACTGGGAGAATCAGACAAACACACCCCTGTGTGCCTGCCACCATTGTGGGAGTCCCAGTGTAGACACACAGGCTGAGAGAAGCAGCCCCATCACTACACACCTTTGACCATCAGGGGAGCCCCAGTGTGGCTGCACAGCTCTGGAGAAGCCTGCCCTATACCCTGCTACCTCCCTGTAAACCTAGAGTCAGAGGAACCCAGGTGCCTGTCCCATTCCCCTACACCATGGAGGGGCTGCCAACATGGGAAGTGCCTGGGACCCACAACAAGCAGGGAGGAACCCAGGAGAATGTCAAGACAAAGGAGCAAAAGGCCATCTCAGACCTCCAGCCCACATAGAACAAGTCTGGGAGACAAAGACATGGAAGAAAATGGAATCACACACTTAAGTCGCTGAGAGGATACAACTGAAGTAAAGAAACAACTTCATGAGACTATAAAAGTAATCAAATCAGAAATAATGTCTCAGGTAAAAGAAGAAATCACAAACATTATGAAAGAAATGCTCAACATATCTAAAGAAGACATAGATTAAAAAAGAGAAGCATAATAAAATGATGGGGCTGGAAATATAGCTCAGCAGCATAAGTGCCTGCTTGGCAAGTGCAAGGTCCTGAGTTCAATACCTGGTACAAAAAAATAATAATATTCTTTTTTTTATTTAAAGAGAAGAAGAAAAAAACAACCAAACAAAACAGAAAGAGGGTAGCAACACTACAGAATTCCAAAGGGGAAAGAAAAAAGAAAGAACAACCACAACAACAAAAAAAAAAAATACTAAGAAATCGCCACTTGATAAGTTACATACTGTCATCATTGGAAATAGTTGTTCAAGTTACAAAATTAAAACATACAAAGTACACATTCAAACAATGAGACTGTTAATGGTTCTGCTCAAAATTCTAACAAAAACAGTAATATGGTCATCTATCTTACACACTTAAACACACGTGCAGTTATATACTTTAGAGCACTTTATTTTCCTCTCTTAAAAAAAAGAATATTTAAAAGTTTGGTATCAAAAAAATAAAATAAAATAAAAGTTTGGTATCCTCTTTTGTAACACTGGTCTAACACTGTAATAGATATGCAAGGTCCATGCTATATACAATTTCTCATTTATTGGGGCTGTGAGTTTAGCTCAGCAGCATAAGTGCCTGCTTGGCAAACAGGTCATGAGTTCAATCCCTGGCACCAAAAAAATAAAATAATAAAATAAAATAAAATAAAATAAAATAAAATAATGGAAATATTGAATGAACAATATAAATAGAAATTACAGGCTGCCTCACCAACACTGCACCAGCATGGAGGAAGGCACCATGCAGAAGAGACTACCGACTCTGCCCTGGCTCATGCTGCTGGGCATGCTTGCATATTACTCCCACCACCACCACAGCCCCACACAGAATCTTTGAACTGAGGTGTATTGACAGTGCTGGTTCATTGGGAGAATGGGTGGTCTCTTGCCCAGACAGAACACCCTGGTAGGTTCTGGTCACTATGTACCCAACAATTGGGTGGACATCAACCACAAAGTAGGAACCTAGGAGGTACACTGCTGACAGTTGTGACTACTTTTAGTCCAGTAGTAGTCACAACTGGACTAAATAACCAGATATTGGCCCAGAAGGTGAAAATGATGAAACAAAAAACCAAAATGAAATCTCAAACATCTAGTCCATCAGGTGCAAGAACAGATGACAGTGAAATGGAGGACTTTAACAGTCACACACCGGAAATCTGAAAAGATAGCAAATGAAGTAAAGAACAAATACATAAGGTTAAACAGAAAATCAAATTAGAAGTAATGGCTTACAGAAAGACAGAAGTAACAACCTTATTAAAGGATTTGCTCAACACTAGCCAAAGAAGAAATAGATTTAAAAAAAATACAGGAGCATGGGAAATTGAAACCTTGAATGAACAAGGTAGAAAACAAGCAGAATCCATATCAAAGAGATATCCAAGAAACAAAAAACTCTATTGAAAGCTGGCAAAACCATTTAAATGAAGCTAACGATAGAATTTCAGACCTTGAGGATAGGATCATAGTTAGTAACCAGGAAAATACAGAAGTTATAAAAACAACAAAGCAGCATGAAATGACAATCAGGCAGCTTCAAGATGATGCCAAGAGAAGCAATGTAAGGCTAATAGGCATCAATGAGGAGGCAGGAGACAACTCAAAGGACCTAATGAAGCTATTCACAGAAGTAATTATGGAAAATTTCTCAAACATAGGGAAAAAATCTGACATACAAATAAGTGAGGCTATAGAATGCCAAACAGTCATAACCAACATAAACCTACACCCAGACATATAATAATTAAGATTTCAGACATACAACATAAAAACAGAATATTAAGAGCTGTTAGAGAAAAGACACAACTCACCTATCAAGGAAAGCCTATTAGAATCACAACAGACTTCTCAGCACAGGTCCTCTACCTGACATTCTCTAACCTGACAGCACAGCACAAGCTCATCTTCAGGTTAAGACGAGCTTGGAGTGAAGTATTTCAAGCCCTAAAAGAAAACAACTTTCAACCGAGAATGATATATCCAGCAAAACTGTCTTTCAAATTTAATGGAGAAACATTAAAGATACTTCCATTGAAGATACTTCCATGATAAAGAACAACTGAAGAAATTCATATCTACCAAACCAACCCTCAAAGGAGTATTGAAAGACATCCTAGGTAGAGATAAAAATGACCACAATCTCCAGAGCAACAACAGAAAGCAACCACCAGCCTGGACAAGAAATTAAACAAGGGAGGAAAGTGGGAAACCAACCACAGGAACATAATATGGCAAAGTCAAGTCAGTACATATCAGTAATCACCATAAATGTAAATGGGCTTAATTCACCAGTCAAAAGAAGCAGGTTGACAGAATGGATCAAGAAACAGGGCCCCACAATATGCTGTATCCAAGAAACACATCTGACTCAAAAACAAACTAATAGACTAAAAGTTAAAGGATGGAAAACAATATTCCATGCAACAGGAACCCAGAAAAAAGCAGGGATAGCTGTTCTGTTTGCAGACAAAGTGAACTTCAAACCTAAAAGGATTAAAACAGATAAAGAAGACCATTGCATACTTGTAAGTGGAAAACTACAAGAGGAATAACTAACAATTATAAATATGTATGCACCAAATACAGGAGCACTCAACTATATAATACAAATACTAATGGACATGAAAAACCAAATACACAAGAACACAATTTTAATAGAAGACCTTAACACCCCACTGTCACAAAGACATAGATCAACTAGACAAAAAGTCAGCAAAGAAATAACAGAACTGAATCACACCTGTGAACGAATGGACTTAGTGGATGTTTACAGAGTGTTCCACCCAACCATATCCAAATATACATTCTTCTCAGCCACACATGGGACATTCTCTAAAATAAACCATATATTAACTCATAAAGCATTCTTAAGTAAGTGCAAAGGGAGTGAAATTATCCTATGCATAATATCTGATCATAATGCACTAAAATTGGAAATCAATGGCAAAAAAACTGCAAAACCGGCATAAATACATGGAAATTAAATAACAACCTTCTGAACAACCAGTGGGTTACAGATGAAATTAAAGAAGAAATAAAACAATACCTAAAATATAATGAGAATGCAGACACATCATACTGTAACCTATGGGATGCAATGAAAGCAGTCCTAAGAGGAAAA
>PVJX010046155.1:0-12445 GCA_004027295.1 Dolichotis patagonum | reverse complement strand
GTTTTCCACCCTCTCCTTACAGCTCAGACTATTTTAAGGTTGTGGTAATTCATTCTTGGGTGGTTAAATGTCATTCTCATTGGAAGGTGTCTATGTTTTTAATTTCACCTCCTTCCTGGACTTGGGACTAGGGTATAAAAAACAATGAGAACTTTGTTGAAGTTTTATTTTGTTTCAATTTGTATTCTAACCATTTAAGAAATAGAGGGTACATTTCATGGTAACATTTCTTTAATACAAGCAGTGGCTACATAAAACTGTTTCTTTCTGTATTTTGTGTATATTTGGAATGCTTAATGATTAGGAATAAAATTATTGGATATACTGCATGAAAATAAATTTAAAATGCTTATGAAAAGGAGAATAGACAGCAAATGTGCAACACTTGGAAGTACACGAATAGATTTCTACATAATGACTAATATTTTATAGAATCAATTTTAAAAAAAACAAGCCACTTGGTATATTGATTCCAAGGGTCACAAAATTCTCAGGCATCTACTTGCCCCTGAAAAATGAAACTAAGTTGGGTCATCTCCAGAATAAGAAAAAGATTTCTGACTCAAAATTCTGCATTCTACTGTGCTCTGCACTGCCCTATTCATGCAAAGTCACCCTGCTTCGAAGGTAACACGAAAATTCACTAAGGAATACACGCGTGTACTCTTCAATACCACAGGCTGCTTTCACAAGGCTGTTGAACCTATTTGGATTTTTCCATAGGAAGCTGATTTCCTTATTATCTGTGCCAGGATCTTCTTCTTCTTCTTCTTCTTCTTCTTCTTCTTCTTCTTCTTCTTCTTCTTCTTCTTCTTCTTCTTCTTCTCCTCTTCCTCCTCCTCCTCCTCCTCCTCCTCTTCCTTCTCCTTCTCCTTCTCCTTCTCCTTCTTTCTCTTCTTCTTCCTCTTCCTGTTCTTTTTAAGTGTCACTTGTTGTTTATCTAACACTGAGCAAAGCCCGCAATCCTGGGAATGCCCTAAACAACAAAACCTCCTCCCTAACAATTCCTGACACAGAGGACTTCATGGAGTGGCCTGCGCATTCATCAGCGGCAGATTCATTGCGCTTTCTGTTCGGTACCATTTCCTAGTGAACAGTGATGTTTTATTTGGCGGCGGCAGCTACTGGAACAGGACAGCAGTTCTATTCATGGAGCCAACGATTGGAAAGAATTTCCTTGCTGATTTTTTTCCTCTGTGTGTGTGTGCGTGCGTGTGTGTGTGTGTGTGTGTGTGTAGGCATTCGCATGCCTGTGCCTGTACTTGTGGGGTTTTATTCAAGATCTGGGGTGCAAGGACCAAATCTGTATGTAGTTTACGATTTTTCTTAGTCACTTTTCTTAAATTGTTTTCAAAAACCACATATATTTTGAACTATTTGACTGGTAGTTTTTATTGTGTCAAATTTGTATTACTGTTGTTATCATCCTTTACCACAACAGCCTTTAAAAATCAATGGATAATCATTTTTTTTTAAGAAAAGAAAAAGACAAAAATAGCATGGGAGGGAGAAACTAGTTAAAATAGCAACACAATTGCGCCAATCAAGATCCATTTGACACCAGGTGAGAGCCTCAGTCTTTGCAGAAAAGAATCTGTTTTCACATTTTTTATCTTTTCTAGGTCATCTCACTCGTCGTCATAATATAAAGTACAAATTAGCACTTTATTAATAGTGCACTGTTAACATGAATCTTCCAAGCAAACACTAACTCCTGCCCTGTGAAGCCGTTTCTCTGAGTCTCACTCTTGGCTCCAGAGCTTTATTTAATTATCTCCACAAAAGAGAAAATGGTTGTAATAAAAGGGAGCAATTCTTTTTTCCCAATATTTGATTCATTTTTCTCCTCTCATTGAAGAAAAATGCCATATTTAGAGTACCTGGAGATGTAATGTGATCTCGTAATTTTGCTCTTTTTAAGTGCGTGTGGAGATGAACGTGCTTTGATTTATTCTGATAAGGTTGATAAAGTTTTGTTGTTATTGCCACCCTGCCGCTGCTGCTGATTTGTTTTTAAATTCAATTCTCAGTCAAAAAGTAGTTTAAGAGCCTTTTTGCTATGCCACAGGGACAAAGCATGTCAGGTATTCCATGGAATTGAAAGATGATCTCCAATCCCTCTTTCTTCTTGTTTATCTTAACCTTTTTGAATAATCCTTAAGATAATCAGGAAGTTATTAACTCTGCTGTTTAAATACAATGCACAAGAGTGACATTCAAATTCAAAAGCTACTTTAAAAGAATCACAAAGCAGAAAGTGACCTTGGTGTGCTTTGAATCTGACTCAGGGAGCGTTTAAACACTGCCGGAATAGTTTAACCTCATTCTTAAAACCTCCAGGAAATAAAATGATTCTGTTTCCCAGAGAGGCTCACTCAGATGTGTCACACCTTCCCTCGGGGAGCCAAGATGTCCAAATTAAACTTTAGCAGTGGCGGGACAGTCTCCTGTCTACAGCGACAATCTCCTCTTTAGCATTTTCACTTCAGTGTGAGCAGCAAGGTAACTCAGATTTGGAGGGCAGCCGCGCCGGTGCGGGTTCGCTGGGCTTGAGCCTCCTCACAGAGGTCACAGTCACTCCTTTCCGGTCCTCGTACACTTCCTGTGCACTGAGCACCACTCGAGATGGGCCGGAAGAGTCATGCACAACTCTCCACGAGAATGGCCAGCACACACAGGGCGTCCCTCACGTTAAAACCCCTTGGCACTGTGCCAGACAGTCCTATCCAGAGCAGCTGTTTGAAACGTGAAGTTTTCAGGGAAGATCGTAGACTCCCAGTTAGGTCTGAGTTAGCGTTCTTAAAGACTGCCTTCTACGTGCAACGTTAACTTGAAGAAAATGCTGAATACAGTTTCCCGGGAAGTGGCTACAGAGCCTTAGAAGCCATATTGAAACTTGGAACATTGGAACTTTGGAAAGTTTGGAAACTTTCAGGTCTCATAAGGATCCTTCTCAAAAATTTATTAATAAAATTTTATTGGTAATTAAAACTGGGTGGTAAAGAGGTTATGAAAAAATATTCAACTTTACATATCATTAGAGAATTATGGACTAAACCAACAAGATAGTTATCTCTACATGCACATTAGAACTATTAAAATTCAAAACGCTGACAACAATAAATGCTGGTGAGGATGTGCACTAACTGGAATTTTCATTCATTTCTTTGGGAATACAAAATATCACAACCCTTTGAAAAGCTGATTGGTAGTTTCTTACCAAACCAACTATATACATGTAAAAAGATCTAGCAATCACCTTTCTTAACATCCACCTACGTAAGGTGAAAACTTAAGTCTACAGATAAACCTGGATGTAGATCTAGAAATTTTATTCAAAATTGCTAAAGCCAGAAGCAACCAAGAGGGCCCTTCCAAAAGTGCATGGATTAATTAACTATGGTATATCCATACAATATAGTGAAATATTATTTTGTGTTAAAAGAAATGAGTCATGAAATAAAAACATGAAAAGGAAATATATGTATGTGTGTATGTGTGTGTGTGTATGTATGTGTGTGTGTGTGTGTATATATATATATATATATATATATCTGCATGTCACTAAGGGAAAGGAAATAATCTGAAAAAATTACATAATCTATGATTCTAACCCTCTAAGATACTGGAGAAGTCAAAATTAGAGAGTCAGTGAAAAGATTAGTGGTTGCCAGGGATACAGCAGAAAGTCAGAATGAATGAGTGAAAACAAGCATTTCTTTTAAAACTAGTCTGTGTGATGCTACAGTGACATAACACGATGTTATCGCTTGTTCAAACCCAAGAAAATGTGCAATGCAAAGAATTAGCCCAAATGCATTGTATCGGCTTAGTCCATAGGAAAGTGTCAGTATCGCCTTATCAGTTTTAACAAAATATAAAATGTTAATGAGGGAAGTTTAAGGTTGTTGTGAAAAGACTTTATGGGAACTCAGTATTTCTGTTAATTTTTTCTTTAAAACTAGAACATTTCTAGGAAATAAAGTATATTGACATTGAATAATAAAATAAGTATGAAGGAAAAGAAAAAAACTAAGTATAATGATCACATATTTGAACTAGGTGTTTATTTAATGTAAGGATTGCTTACCAATATCTTTTGAAAATATATCTGCATTCTTCTCAGGGTTTTGTGGAGTGTCTTCATTCAAACAGTTATCACATGCTATACCATCCCTTCAAACACTCACATCGTGCCATGTACATGTGTGCAAAAACATTGGACAATATCCCATTAATGTGTGCAATTTTCATGCTTTTATGTATCAGTTAACGTTGAATAAGAACAATAAAGAAAAACTGCCAACAAATGGTTGCATTTCTAAGGCATATTTCATGAAAATTGGGCCACTTGACTTGATATTTTTCAAGTGACTCACCATTCACCATGAACTGTGAATTCTCTGAACAACAAAAATAAATCTACTGTAACACCAAAGATAAACCTTTCAGGACTTAGCATTGCAACATAAGGTGATGAAGAAATTACTAAGAAGAAAGACAATTAAGTATTAGCATTAAGGATGTTTATATTCACTTATTGTTAGAACATAGATCCTACTTGTGAAACAATGTTTTAAATTTCAGACATAGTGTCTCACTGTGAAGTTCAGGGTGATCTTGAACTTGCCATGTTACCCAGGTTGGTCTCAAATCCTCAATACTCTTGCCTCAGTCTCCTTAGATCTGAGATTGCAAACATGCATCACCATGACCTACTTGAAATAAGTTCTTTAAACAAGGAAAGGATGACAGAAAATTACATGAAACCATACAAGTTTCAGTTACTTTCACTGTGGTGGTGGTACTGAAGTTAAATGCTTTGAGGGCACTGATGTAATTTTTGTGTAGAAGATATTTTGCCTTTGAGGATGATGCAGAAGTTAACCATGAGAAATCTAGATGTGGGAAAGTGACGTTAAGATGGCAGAAGAGAAAGTAGCAGCATTTTGTCCCACTACGAAGACCAACAATTTGGCAGCTTTTCCTAAGGGAAAATAACACTGGAAGAGCACAGGAGTCCACATAGGAAGATACTGTAATGTGGCAGAAGAACCCCAGGAATAATAGTAGAAAACAGGAAGGAATATCATCAGTTTGACTTTGAACATGTCATTTGATCTTCAAGTCAACAACTTCACCATGGAGAAGGACCTCCACATCTCAACAGCATGCCCCATAGAAGGAAGAAAAGTAGAGTGAACAGTAAGAACTCTACCCTCCTGGAGCATTACCTTACTGATGAGTTTCAGTCTTACATCCCCAGGATCTTGAAGGAGACAGGCAAAGCAGCAACATGTGGAGGCAGCTGGGAACTATTTGAAGAAGAGAGATGGGTGATATCAGGGTCAGCCACGTGGCAGGAATCACTGAAATCCCCACAGATATTGTCTGCACAGGACTCAAGAGTGAAGGATCAACAACATCCTTCTCCACCAAGAACCTCGACACACCTGTGGCTGCCATTGCTCCCCATGGCGTTATCAGCTGTGGTCCTGGACCAACAGCCATCAGGCCCACAGAGGATGCTTTGCAATGTGCACCAAAGGCCTTGCAGATTTTCTCCTCTGCAGTCTCTAGGTGTTGAGCCATCATTCCATGTCCATTCTCAGAGATGCTGCTAGCTCCTGCTCTTATCAGAACCCTCATTTTCACTCCAAGCTTGCTCCCACAGCTTGACCTACAACATGCATGAGCACCACAGCTCCACTCAGCCCCTCAGCTGTCCTAACACACTGTGTATGAGCTGACCACACCACTGGCACCAACATTCACCTAGGTCATGCAGCCGTGTGCCAACCTTCACCGCCACAGGGTCTTACGTAGTCCATATGAGCCACTGATATGGCCTGCACTGCTCTACATGGCCCATAACTGACCCCCTATTGCTGCACTTGTGCCTGAGCTTCCCTGGAAGTTGAGCATATACTTATCCCCAGCTTATCTGGCCCCAGCTGCCATGTGTCCTAGCCCCTTCTCCCCAAGCCCATGGGAATGATGAGAGCAGCACAGCTCTCACATCCACTGTAAACTTCCTAGAGTTCCTGCAACCAAGAACAACACATTGTAGATGTCATGAGCTCTGGCTGCCCAAATCAGTAAGACATTGCATCTCTGGGTCTGGAGCTTCAGGTTAAAGTTGTTTCTTACTAAACCACACTATAAGATCTAGAAAAGGTAACTATTACCTAAAATGCATAGATAAATTTTAAAAAGTTGAAAGGATTACAAAAAATCAGGGAAACATAACACTACTAGAGGAGCATTGTAAACTTAGCAAAATTGTGGTGGATCTGTGAATTTCTTGATCAGTAAGCCAAAATAATTATTCAAAAGACTATACGGAAACATAGACAAACAGCTTAGTGGCCATGAAAATAATTCAAGAATAGAATAAGGGAAATAAGGAAATATAAGAGTTAAAAAAGAACCAATAAGAGATTTTGGAGCAGAAAAATACAATGATTAAGGTAGAAAATGAAATAGAAAGCTTCCACCAACAATAAAACAGATCAAGGGGAAGATAGACGGGGCAAACTTGAGGATAGATTGAAATCATATAGTTTTTTCAAACAAAAAGGATGAAGATAAATAAACACAATCAATGTGATCCTTGTGATGTCATGAAGACAACTAATATTTACGTATCAGTGTTTTCAAGAGAAGGAAAAAGATGGGCTAGAAAGCTGTGTTGCCAAAATAACCTCCGCACACATGACAAGTTGGAGGAAACGGTGAACATCCAGGTTCATGAAGCTGAAAGTCACGTAAAACTCAACTAAATTGTCGCCAAGAAATATTACAATCAAATTGTCAAATGTCACAGAAAAACAGCAAAACTTTTGATGGTACTGGGGACTTCACACTGAGCTACATCCTAGTCCATTTTTTGTATGTTAGTCTGAAATAGGAACTCACAAAGTTAGTGGGCTTCCCAGAATGGGCTCAAGCTTGTGATCCTCCTGCTCCAGCCACATAGAGTGCTGGGGTTACAGGTACACGTTCCCATGTCTGGCTAAATATAGACTTTTTAATCACCAAGAGGGTGAAAACATGATTACATACAAAGGCATGAAGAATAGGCTATCAGTAGATGTGTTAACAGGAATTTTTAGAGAAGGAGGGAATGAAATAAAGTATTCAAAGTACTGAAAGAAACATACTAGTGACCAAAAATATTTTACATAGACATTGTGATTTTAAAAAGATAAATAAGCTTGAAAAAAATCAGAAGGTGCTCATTTATGAGAAATGCTAAAGGGAGCTTTCCAAGTTGAAATAAAAAGCCTGTAGTTAGTAACATGAAAATATACAAAAGTAAAACATTGATTGGTGAATGTAAATACATCAGCAAACTCAGAATATTCCAATGCTGTATTGGTAGTGCATATAATTGTACCTCTAATAAAAGGGATAAATGATAAAAGTTTAAGAAATAAGTAGAGCTACAATAATTCATTAAAGATGCAAAATATAAACATTCATACTTTGTGACTCTCAAAAAATATTAACCACAAAAGTACAAGTGTACAGCAACTATATGAGATTGAATACAAGTTGTTATCTGCTTTAAATAGTACAGTACAAAAAGATGTTTTATATAAGATTCATGATAACCGCCAAGCAAAATTCATGAGTACAGTCACCAAAAAAAAAATGCAGCAAAGTATTCAACTACTATGGCATCAAAATCCCAAAGGGAAAAGAAATAGAAATGTAAACAGGAACTAAGAATGAAAAAAATAACAAAGTAACAGTTAATACCTGATCTATTAAATATTTCTTTAAATATTAATGCATCAAATTGCCAATTAAAATATGTAGAGTAGTTCAGTAGAATATAATACATACATATACCAACTTCCACTGAGAAATGTAGACATTATATGCTACACACCTGTAGTAACATTAAAATTTTTTAACATTTATATATGCATCAACTCTATGCTGCCTATGAAATACTCACTTAGCTTTAAATAAAGATAGATCTGAAAGTGAAGGGATAGATACAGGTACACTATGCAAAAGAAAATGAAAAGAACACAGAGGACTACATTTGTATCAAAGAAAACTCTTTTTGTCAAAAAACTATAAAAAGACACAGTGAAAGTTATTACACAACCATAACTGGATCAAATCATCAAGAGGACAGAACAACCAAAATATGTGTGTACCCAAATTTGAATGCCCAAAATATAGAAAATAATACTAAATGATCTGAAATGGGAAAATATTCGCTATAAAATAATAGTAGGGTACTTCCCAACACGCAACAATGAATAGACCAAAAATTAGTAAGAAAATATTAGACTTAAACTACACTGTAGATCAAATCCACACAACATTCCACCCAATAGCAGCAGGATACACATTCTTCTCAAGTAAGTGTGGAACATTCTATAAGATAGATCATATGTTAGGCTACAAATCAAATTTTAACAAATTTTAAAAGACTGATATAAACATTTAAAAGATTGGAATAAAATATATTTTCTGACCACAATGGTGGGAAACTAGAAGTAATTCAGGCAAATTCAACAGAATGATGAAATTCAACATTACACTGTAGAATAACAAATGGATCAAAGAGGAAATCGAAACATACTAATGACTAAAAATATTTTATGTACATTTTCAATTACATAGAAATTGTGATTTTATTTGAATATTTTCATTTATCTTGAGATGAAGGAAAGTGAAAAGAGAACATGCCCACACCAGTAAGATCCATAAAAGCAGTGTGATGAGGGAAATTCATAGAGACAAATCCCTGCATTAAAAAGATGATCTTAAGCTAACAATCTAAAATTACAATTACAATCCAGGAAGTAGAAGAACAAACTGTAGATGAATTTAACAGAAGATAGCAAATAATGAAGACTAAGAGAAAATAAATTAAATAGAAAATAGTTGACTTTTTAATAAAATAAACAAAATTTAAAAAATACTTACCTGGAAAAATACAAAGAAAAAATGCAAATAAGCAAGGTCAGAAATTAATGTGGATATATTAAAACTGAGGCATCCAAAATAAAAATCACTATAAGGGACTTTCACAAATGATTACGTCAAGTTGAGTGACCTAGACAAATTGTATGAATTCCTAGAAACATATGCACTTTCATGACTGAATCAATAAGAAATACACAATCTGGACAGACCAATAACAAAGAGATTAAATATGAATTTTAAACTTCTAAACAAAGAAAATGTTGAAGCAGATGACATCACAGTGAAATTCTCTAAAACACTCAAATTACTACCAAATTGTTACTTTAAAAAAAGAGAGAAGCATAAAGGATAATTACACACTGATATTATGAGACCAGTGTCACCTTTATACCAGAGCTAGACAAAGACAGAAGGAAAACTGTAGAAAATAACTCTGAAGAACACATTGCAATGCTAGCAATTGCAAGCTAGCAAACTAAATGCAACACATCAAAAAGATCACATAGTAAGTTCAAATAAGATGTATCCTTGTACTGGTGGATTCTTTAACATAAGCAATAAACCAATGAGATACACCACATTCAGAGAATGAGAAATAGAAACAACATGATCATCATATTAGATGCAAGAAAAGCATTTTCAAAAGTTGAACACCCTTTCCTAATAAAAACTGTTAATAAATTAGATGCAAAAGAAAATATCTCCAAGAGAATCAAAGCCATTTCTTAAAATCCTACAGCAACCATCATAATCAAATGCTGGGTGATTTTTCTGTATGATCCAGCACAAGGCAAAGATGCATGTTCTAATCATTGTAGACACAGCAGTACTGGGAGTGCTAACTGGAGCAGGCAGTGAAAATAAGAATAAAAGCCATCCGAATTGGAAAAAAGTAAAATTATATATTTGCAAGATGACATGATCCTCTATGTCTAACATCCTAACTATCACACACATTGTGTTAGAGTAATAAATGCATTCAAGACTTTCAGCCCTCTGGTGCTGGCCCGGGGAGTGTTTGAGAACAGTGCTTCCAGCAGGTGAATTCCCATCCTGCTCCCTAGGACACTGGACTGGGCCCCGGAGGTTTTGTGGGCCACAGTGCACCACGCCTCATGGCCTTCTTTCAGTCTGGGAGGCCAGCACTGCCCAGGGGGACTTTCAGCCCTCTGGCACTGGCCCGGGAAGGGTTTGACACCAGCACTCCCAGTGGTTGAGTTCCCACCCAACTCCCTGAAACACTGGACTGGGTTCGGGAGGTACTGCAGGCCTGACTGGGCCAAGCTCAGTGACATTGATTCAGTCCCAGGAGTTGAGGGCACAGGAGGCAATTCCCAACACAACCAGGGGAAGCTTTGGAGCACCTCTCAAAGCAAGGAAATATAGAAAAATGACAAATGAAAGACCAAAAGGCAGGCTCAAATCTCCAGCCCATCCCAAGAAAGCCTAGGAGTCATGTACATAGAAGAAAATAGAAGCCTTACACCTGAAATGATTGTAATGATATCAACTGAAATAAAGAAGCAACTCAGAGAAGCTATGGAGAAACTCAAATCAGAAATAATTTCCCAGGTAAAAGAAGAAATGATAAAAGTAGTGAAAGATGTAGTGAACATATCTAATGAAGACACAGCTAAAAAATTAGAGGAACAAAGCAGATAGATAGAATCCCTGAATGAACACTATAAGAAACAAACAGAATGCATGAAGCAGATTCGAAGAGATATACATGAAATTAAAAATTCTATTGAAGGTTGCCAAAATTGCCTCAACGAAAGTGAAGATAGAATTTCAGACCTCGAAGATAAGATTGCAGCTAGTGAACAGGAAAGGAAAGATCTCTTAAAAATAACAAGGAATCAGGCAACAACAATTCAATAGCTGCAAGATGATGCAAAGAAAAACAACATAAAATTAATAAGGATAAATGAAAAAAGGGGTCAACCCAAAGGATATCAAGAGACTATTTACAAAAGTAATAGCTGAAAATTTCTCAAACATGAGAATGGAAACTGACATTTGGATTAGTGAAGCATATAGAACTCCAAATAGCCATAACCAAAATAAAACTACACCCAGCCATATAATAATCACCATCCCAGAAGTCCAACATAAGAACAGAGTATTAAAAGCTGTTAGAGAGAAAAGACAGATCACCTATAAAGGAAAACCTATCAGAATCACAGCAGACTTCTCAACACAAACAATGAAGTCAAGAAGAGCATGGAGTGAAGTATTTCAGATCCTAAAGGAAAACAACTTCCAACCCAGAATGATGTACCCTGCAAAACTGTCCTTCAAAACGGATGGAGAAATAAGATACTTCCATGACAAAGAACAGCTGAAATACTCCATGAACACCAAACCAACCTTACAAAGAATACTGAAAGACATTCTAGACACACATAGGGAAAAAACACTAAGCAAGGCAGACAATTAAACAGAATGGAAAGGTAAAGATACAACAGTAGAAAGATAACACATCAATAATAAACCAATATGTAACTGTTAAAACCATTAATGTAAATGGCCTCAATTGACTAATCAAAAGAAACAGACTGGCAGAATGGATCAAGAAACAACATACAACCATAAGCTGTCTACAAGAAACCCATCTAACCCAAAAGGAAACTCATAGACTGAAAATCAGAGGATGGAAAACAATACTTCATGCAACAGGAAACCAAAAAATAGTGGGGGTAGCTATTCTGTTTACAGACAATGTGAACTTCAAGCCAAGAATGATCCAAAAAGATAAAGAAGGCCACTACATACTAGTTAAGGGAAAACTTCATGAGGAAGCGATAACAATCTTAAATATATATGCACCAAATTCCAGAGCACCCAGCTATACAAAGCAAATATTAACAGAAATGAAAAATCAAATAAGCAATAACGCAATTTTAACAGGAGACCTTAACATGCCAGTGACACAACGGGACAGATCAACTAGACAGAAAATCAGCAAAGAAATAACAGAACTGAATCACCTGTGAACAAACCTGTGAACAAATGGACTTGATAGACATATACAGAATGTTCCATCCAACAACATCAGAATATACATTCTTCTCAGCAGTACATGGGGCATTCTATAAAATAGACCATATACTCGCCCACAAAACATATTTAAGTAAATGCAAAAAAACTGAAATTATCCCATGCATGTTATCGGATCACAGTGCCATGAAACTAGAAATTAATGATAAAAGCGATTTCAAAAACCCCACAAACACATACAAACTCAATAATATACTCGTGACCAATCAGTGGGTCACAGAGGAAATTAAAGAAGAAATTAAACAATATCTACAAGCAAATGAAAATACAAATACAACTTACTGGAATTTGTGGGATGCAATAAAAGCAGTCCTCAGAGGAATATTTATTGCACTGAGTTCTCACATCAGGAAGACAGAATGAACACAAATAAACAACCTGATGCTACAACTCAAACATCTAGAAAAAGAAGAGCAAGCCAAGCCCAAAGTCA
>PVJX010046154.1:0-12569 GCA_004027295.1 Dolichotis patagonum | reverse complement strand
ACCGGCTAGGCTGGCACAGGCGGTGACGAAAGGTGACAGTGCACAGGGGACCGCAGCTGCTTTTATGCCCTGGGGCCATTTCCTTTCTCTCGCTTGCCTGTGTCCTTGAGAGGCCACTTGTCTCTGACTTGCATGCACTCAACAGTCTGGGAAGCACTTCCGAAGAGCTCTCCGTCCTCCAGGTGATTTATGATTTTGGAGTGCTTTTTGGATTATAAAAAGCAAATCCTCGGTAGCCTCCCTCCTGCCGCACATTTAGAAAGGGCTTCGCAAGAACAACGCATTTTACAGTCTACAACCGTCCTTTGTAGCCAAGAGGTGGTGGTCTCTCCAGAGAGGTCTTCAGAGTCCGCAGAGCCTGGTTAGCCCCTGGCCTCGTTAAACTGCAGAAGCGCAGGAGATGGAAACCTACCTACCCTCACCAATTGCCCCTAGAGCGCAGCGTTCAGAGGACCGGCTTTGGGTTTGGGAGCTTGGAGCTATTTGTTAGGAGGCGGAGCCTGGAGGGAGGAGGCGGGGCCTTGGGAAGAGGTGGGCTCTGGGGGCGTGGCCTGGAAGGGTTTAGTCCTCCTCCCTGGCTCCTCCTTCTCTCTCTGCTTCGGGTCTGCCCTGCAGTGAGCAGCGCTCCTCCCCCAGGCCTGTCATGCCTTCCTGCCCATGGATTGAAATGTGAGCCAAGATAAACCTCTCTCTCCTTAAATTGTGAGTGTTGGGTGTTTTATCCCAGTGATGTGAAAAGTGACTAAGTCAGTCCCACCACACTTAGAACAGGTCAGGCACTCTTAGGAGTGCTTTGTGGGTGTTGACCTATCGCACTGGTTTCATACTCCTGTGATGTTGCTATTATGAACCCCATTTACAAATCCGGACACTGAGGCTCACAAAGCAACGTGTCTTGCTCAAGGTCACAGAGTTGTTAAGTAATGGAAGATTCCATGTTTTGGTTTGTTTTGTTTGAGACAGGTTCTCACTATGTATAGCGGGCCTGGCCTCGAATGCACTATGTAGCCCAGGCTGGCCTCAACAACTCAAGGCAATCCTCCTGCCTCAGCCTCCTGAGTGCTAGGATTAGAGGTGTGCACCACTACACCTGACAGAATTTCATGTATGGTAAGAAGACAGGTTCCAAATTTTTTTTTAAGAGAGGGCAGGTTCCATACCCTTTTTCCAGATGAGGAAGACAGAGGTCCAGGCAGTGGCCAGCTGTGTCCCAGTTGCTGAGTGGCCTCAGACTCAGCTGCTTTTTTCCATTCCTGCAGCACCGGGATGAGTCCTGCCCTGCTTTTTCCAGCTCTGGGCCAATGGGAGGTGAGGAGGTGACAATGGTGGCCAGAAAAAGCACCCACAGTGGGCCTGCTACCAGCCCAAGGCTACTATGTGGGAGGAACTCTGCCTCAGTTTCCCCTAGAGTCTGACTCTTCTCTACAGATGGTCACCTGGAGGCCTTTCCTGTGACCTGTCTCACACAGGTTGGGAGGAATGGGGCCGAAACTTTGCTGAGGGCCTCAATCCTTTCTTCTAGGGACAATGTTCTAGTGAAAGCTCAGAAAAATCCCATGGTCCCACCCCCCAGCCATGGCACAGATGGGGAAACTGAGGCCCAGAAAAGGGGACACACCATCATGCTGAGAACTGGATGCAGACATGGGGCTGGAATGTCTCTTATAGATCAGGGTAGGAGTTTGGCTTCTGATTTTAAGAGGTCATAAACCATTCATTTAGTCAGTCCACAAATGTTTCCTGAGCATCGTGAGATGACAATGGTTGGTAAGACCTGACTCACATGGTCCTGACTGTCGTTGACTTATGGTCTAGACCTGTGCCGTCCAGAGTAGCAGTCACTGGGCACATGTGACTGAGCACATGGTGTGCAGCCGGTCAGAACTGAGATGTTTTTAAGTATAAAACACATACTAGGTGTTTTGAAGATGTAGTATAAAAAAAAGGAATATATAACATTGGATGTGTGGCATATCCCTATAATCCCAGCATTTGGGAGGCTGAGACAGGAGGATCACCTTGGGTTCAAGGCCAGCCTGGGCTACATGGAGAATTCAAGGCCAGCCTGGACTACATAGCAAGACCCTGCCTCAGATAAAACAAAACAAAAAACAAAACTGCCTAAGTGGCTCACGCGGGATTTCTCTTGGCCAGTGGAGGGTCCCTGAGATGGAACCAACTAACTTCCTCCATTGGTGCCCAGTGCCTGACAGGGGCCCAGGACCCTGTCCACCTCTCTTCCTCCTGTATTTTCTTTCCTTGTCTCTCAGAGCCCTGTGACCTCTGGTTACAGTCCCCAGGGAGCCTCAGGCCGTCACCTGGTGCCACCCAGGTTTGGCCCTTATCAGAGGGGGGCTCCTTCTCCCCCTGCACTGAGGAGGCTCCTGGGGCCCTAAGAGCAGAGCACTGAGCTGCCCCGCTGTGACTTGCCCTGGTTCTGCCAGTCACCAGCTGAGACTCAACCCCCACAGCGACCCACACAGTTACAGCTGTGGCCTGGGCCTTGCAGGGAAAGCGATCTGAGCAGGGGAGGAGGCTGATGGCCTCTCCTGGGGAGCTGGTGCTTGAGCTGAGGCCCCAAGATAGAGGAAGCTGGGGGGGCAGGGTGCCTGGTCCAGGGAACAGCACATGCTGAGGTGGAGAGCACCAAGCCCATGCCCTTCCTGGGAAAGTCCAGCGAGCTGTGGCTCAGGGTTCTGTGGCCACGGCAGGAGCTGGGCTCTGGGGGGATGGCAGGACCCAGGCCACACGAGCTGGAAGGCCATAGCCAGGAGGATGTTCTTCCTTTGGAGGGCACTAGGGAGCCATGGAAGGTGTGAGCGGGAGAGCATCTGGAGGCCTCACGCGCTCTCTGGCCTTGGACACGTCAGCTATGGCAGGGCTTGGCTCTCCTATCAGACCAAATTTGCTGGAACTGGAGCTTGTGTGTCAGATAGGGAGAGGAGCGATTCCCGGAGCCAGTTCAGGAAGGACTGGGACATAACGCTTACGAAGCGCGTGGCAATGAGGAGGTCCGCAGTGGTCACCCCGGCTCTTCTTCCCCCCAGAGCAGCCCCCTCCACCTGCCAAACCCCAGGCCTCCGCTGCCTGGCAGCAGGAAGCAGATCAGAGGAATCTTTCGGCACACAACCCAGTATTTATAGCCGTGCTGTCAGCCCGTTGTGTTTCGGTGGCGTATATATTTTTACATTCTCCAGCATCACACACGGTTTCTCGCAGTGGCTGCGAAGCAGCGGGGGCGGAGGGCGGCGTGGATGGGATGGGTGCCGAGCTGCGAGTGTAGGAGGTGGGCACAGATGGCCCAGGACAGCGGCGAGGGACCTGAAGACCAGCCCTGCCCTTTCTCTCTCGGCTCCGAGAACATCAGTGGCTCCCTACTGCCCCTGCCCACGGCCCCGCAGGGACAGCCAGCTGGCCCGGGCTCTGCTCCTCACCCGCTGAGTGACCTCAGGCAGGTCCCTCTGCCTTTCGGAGCCTCTCCTGGGAGAGGGAAGCGCTCAGCCAATCGCAGCCTCACGGGGCTGTGGCCGGGATCAAACGTAAATGTGCCCCAGCCTGGAGAGATGGAGGCTATTGTTAGATGCATGTCCACTCCAGGGCTCCAGGCCGGGAGCTGTTCCCTGCCTGCCTCCAGTGGGCGCCTGAGCCTCCAGGCCCCCACAGGGCAGCGTGGACCCAAACCTTCTCCGCTGGAGCTCAGCGGCTTGCTTCTGAGAGCAACCCCACCCGCTGCCCAGTCTTCCTGAGAGCCTCGCACTGTCCCCCTGGGGCGCAGGGACCGTGCCCCATCCACAGACAAGAAAGCAGGTCCAGGAGCCAAGCCCCCGGCCTCAGAGCTGCTGGGACCCGGTCCCTGCCTGCGCCTCCTTTGAGGGTCTCTTCCCAGCCCCCCTCCTTGGGCTCCTCCACACTATGGGACCCCAGGGTCCCCATTGCTGCCTGCCAGGCGCCAGGCCCTCGCGCTGCCCACCCTCCTCACCCAGTCCACTAAGTGGGCGGGGCCGGCCGGGGAGGGCACAGTTGCTAGGCAACGGCCTGGCACGGAATCCAGAACTTTCCCTGCCAGGGCAGGAAAGGGGCCTCTCCCTGGGGGGAGCGGGAGGAGGGAGGGCACCCGCCCTGCCTCTCCTCGCCTCACCTCCTCTACCCCCCGCCTCTCCACTGCCCTCCCTCACGCCTTCATTAGGTCATCAGTTTGCTCGGTTACTCGCCTAGGGACCTGCAGCTTCACCTCTCACCACCCACTTCACAGACAGGAAAACGGGGCTCAGAGTTCAGTGAGTTGCCCAGGACGGCAGCGGTAAGCGAGGGCTCAGGGCCTCACCCCAGGCTGCCGGGCTCCGCAGCTCCGGCCCTCCCCGCTGTCCCTCGTGGGCCCAGGACACGCGTCCTGGCTGCAGACTCGACCTCAGCTTTCCTGTCTGTGAGGCGGACTCGGGTGGGAGCGATCTCACGGGGTCAGGCGAGGTGAAAGGAGGCTACCGCGAGCCTTTGCAGGCAGCAGCTGTCACTGGCCGGCCGGACTGGGCCTCCCGGGTACCGTGACATCCCTGCTGGCGGCTGGGCTCTGCGCTCTCCTCTCCTCGCTCCGCCCTCCCGGGCGCCTGCTGCTGCTCCCACCTCCAGCCGTCTGCTCGCGCTGTTCCTCTGCCCGAAATAACCCCTCTCCCTCTTCCTCCTGAGGCTCCGGTGCAGTTTCCGGAGGCTGCGGGCACCAGCTGACGGCTCCCAGAGTGAATCCAGGGTAGATGGCCGGTGTCCCCCCTTCCTGCTGCAGCCCTGACCCTGGACCCTGTCTCCCTAGAGGGGCCCTGCAGGCTGCCCCAGCTTCACCCCACGCCCCAGCCAGCCGGCTCCCTGGAGGAGTCTTCCTGCTGGCAGGAAGCCTCTGTCACCCGAGGCCAGGCTGCTGGGGCTGCCTCTGCAGTGTTCGGCCCATAGCTCCCTGGGGACCGAGAGCATCCCACAGGAGTCAGTCCTTCTGACACTCCTCGCCACGTCCCGGGCCGGGCTCCCCAGCACTTAGTTCCATTTCATGGACAAGGCAGTTTAACGCGGACTCGCTGGCAGCCTGGGTGCTCTGCTGGGGGGCAGGCACTGCCTCTGACCCCCAACTCGGCCTGCAGAGACTGGCTTAGATCTGCTACTTGGCATGAACTGGCAGATGGGTGGATGGAGGAGTGGATGGAGATGGATGGTTGGCTGGGGGATGGATGGATGGTAGATGATGGTTGGATGATGGATGGATGATGGATGGATGGATGGTGGGTGGATGAAAAGATGGTTGGATGGACAGATAGATGGGTGGCTGGATGATTGGATGGACAAATGCTTGGATGGATGGATTGTGGGATGGAGAGAGGGAGGGAACAATCGGCAGTGTGGATAACATGAGGAAAATGACCTTTATTCTTCCATATAGGAACATGTGGTGGGAGACCAAATGTCAAGAATTCTGGGGACCAAGTCTCAGCTCTGTGAGCTTGGATCGAAATCCCCTTTCTGGGCCTCAGTTTCCTCACCTGTGCCTGCTTGGAGGAAAAGCATGAGAACCAAGTGACAGGGAACCAGAAGCCCAGGGCACTATGGTGGCTGCCAGAGGCCGGCACCAGTCACATTCCGCAAACTCCAAGACCTCGTGTCCAGCTTTCCTGACTCCCCTGCTGCCCGGGATGGGTTCAGGAGCTTGGCTGACAGCTTGTTTAGGTGACAGGGTGTCGGGTAGTCATACAAAGGGATGTCTACAGGAGACGGCCACTGCCTGAGTCTAAGTCTGCAGACAGCGGAGAAATGGCAGGGGGGCCTCCAGGGCCGACTGTGCCCCGTTCACTTGAGCCTCAGTTGCCTCACCTGCAAAGCGGGTGAAGGAATCCAGGGGGCTGTGGGAAGGGGAAGTGGACCCTGCAGGCCCCCACAGCTCTCTGCTTGTGAAAGGGGTGACCGCGATGAGTTTTCCTCCCATTCTTGGTTCAGGTTGTGGTTTTTCCATCCAGAGGAACCTGTCTTGGTGCTTTTGGAAAAAAACCTCTCCAGGAACTTTGGTTTCAGGACTGACTTCCTGCCTTGATGGGCAGTTCGCCTGCACCCAGCACAGCCCAGCCCACAAACAGAAGAGAAAGTGCACCGGGCTGGCCATGCGGCCTCAGAGACTCAGAGAGGCCTGCTACCTGCCTGAGGTCACACAGCTGCTCAGAGTAGAGCAGGACCTGGGACCCAGGACTGGCTGGGCCCGGAGTCTCTACCTTCTGTCTATACCACCAGATGGACTATGAACTTATTAGAAAGCAAAGGCTAAGAAAGGAGGAGAAAGTCCTCTGGCTCCGGGAGCAGGCCTCAGGTGCTAGGCCACTTGGGCTGGCCCACCAGGACCCGCCAGGACCCGTGCCCAGGGGAGGAAGCGACATCTTGTGGGCGGGTGGCCTTCTTGGGTAATGAGGCCCAGCCTGTGGTTTGCAGGCCTTCCGAAGTGAATAATTCATTTGCAACCAAGTCTGGGAATTAGAAACCATGACTGGATGATTTATTTAACAGGGGCTGCTGCTGGGGAGAGGGGAGGAGGGCTTTGAACTATAAAAGAGAAGCACGTCTCATGGCTGGATTTAAAGAGGCCGACAAACTTGGGTCTCTATTCCAGCTCTGCCTCCTGCCAGCCAGGGGACCTTGAATTAGTGGGTGGACCTCTCTGTGCCTCAGTTTCCTTGGTTGTGAAGTAGAGATAGTGATGGAGCTGTTAGAAGGACTGAGAGAACTTGGAGAGCACTGAGCGTTATGTCTGGCTCATAGTAAATGTTCGATGTTGTTTGTTGAGTGAATACATAAATGCTTATAAATACTAATAGGAACTGCCTTGATGGAGCATGTACTTTGTGGCAGGCCCTGGATGAAGAGCTTTCCCTACACTGTCCCACAGGACTCATGTGATTCCCATTATTACTGCATCCATGCTACAGACAAGACGAGAGAAGCCTGGTGAGGCCAAGTCCAGGTCTCCAGCTCCAGGGCTGAGTGCTTATCCACACTCCTGTGTCAGGGACCCAGCATGCATGCAGCTGGTGCCTACTAAATGCCTAAGATGTGACTAAGACATCGCCTTTCCTCCCCAAGCTGATCTGGATCGGGGCTCATCTTGGACCGGCATCCGGGTCAGTGAGAGTCTACACTCAGCCTGTGAGGGTGTCAGGCCTCAGCCTGGGACAAAGACCCGAGCTTGGGCCGGGCCAGGAGCTCGGTTTCACTGCCTGGGGATCAGGGATCTGTTGGTGACAGGGACAGGCCACATCCATCAGCACCTTTGAGACATGATGTGGCCGACAGGGTCAGGGCCAGTGTGACCCCTGGTGAGTCCCTGGTCCTAGAAAAGTCTCAGTTTCCTTGCCTGGTGACAGGAGCTCTGCTGTCAGAGTTTGTTTTGGGGTGCTCAGTTCAAAGGAGGCGCAGCCTCGAGGGAGCTCTGCTGAGCCCACAGCGCAGGTCATTCCAGGTAATTAAAACCCTGTAAGCATTATTTCGGGCTTGGGTTTGCTTTTTCCATTAGATTTCAGGAAAGAGTTTCTTGTTCCACTATCTCCATTGGTGATTCATATTTTTGTTTGTTTGTTTTCATAAATTTAAATGACCGTGCCATTTAGGCCCAGGCAGAGATGCCAATCACTGTTTCAAAAAGTCGTTCCTCCTGGCCTCCTCCCAGGAGGGAGAAGGGCAGAGGCAGCCGGAAGCGGCCCGCGGGCGCACCCTGCTCTGTCACCTGGAGCCTGGGTCGCCCTTTCCACTCAGGCGCCTCTGGGCCACCGAGCTGCTCTCCACGCGGCAGACACACGGGCCCCTGTCCCAGTCCGCCTGCTCCCTCCCCAGCTCCTGGGACACTCTGCCAGCGCTGACAGTTTCGGTTTGGCGTCCGCCCTGCCATCGACTGAGCTCTGAGGCAGTGCAGACGCTGGGTCCCTGGGGACCTGGCACCTCCCTCGTGGCCCAGCTTGGGGAGTGAATGAACCAACGTGTGAATGAATGAATGAATGAATGCAAGCGCGGCTGCACAGAGGCCCCTGCCCAGCTTCAGCTCCTGCTTTAGGAAGACCCGGGCCTCGCAGTCCCGGTCCGGGGTCTCCACCAGGAACCTGGCTCTAGTGTCCCCCCCTCCAACCCCGGTCCTGGGCAGGACTGAGCCGGGGCTGGAGCCCAGGATACACCGGGGTTGGCTCACAGTTAAGTCTGCCCCCGCTGGGGGTCCCAGGAAGGCCTGGAAGGGCCGCTCCACCGCTGCAGTCCCGGAGCTTCGGTCCACTAACTCGGGGCGCCCTGGCTGGTGCCTTCCCAGCAGGCGTAGCAGCTCTGGCTGGGACTGGCCTCGTCTGGCAGCGTGGTGACCCCAGTGTGGGTCGGAGGAGCAGGCCGCAGTCCTTCCTGCGGGCTATCCCCAGCCTCCAACCCCACCCCCAAGGTCCCTCCTCCTCCACAAGGCTGTGAGCTGTCCCAGACAGTGCAGCCCTCGGACTCCAGCGAGGGGGCGCGCCGGGGCTGTGGAGCGGGCGCCTGGGCCTGTCCTGGAGCTCCCTCTAGTGTGCCCAGAAGGACCTGCAACCTGTCCTTTGGCCACCGGTGGACGGGGTTTCTGTCTGTCACCCTCTCGTCACCTGCCAGCCCCGCCTTCACACTCCTCATTTTGGGGTGACTGAGCTGGGAACGACGGTGTCCTCTGAGCTGCTCCGATCTGTCACTCCTGCTGCTCAAACACCCACCCGACCCCTCACTGTCCTAAAGCAGACTTTTCCCGGGAATATTGTGTGGTCCTAGCCCTTCCCAGGCCCTTGGGACAAATCCAACCTCCTGGGCACCTTGCAAGCTCTGTACCAACTGTCCTACCAGCCTCATTTTAATCACTCTGTCCTTGGCAACTCTGCCTTCCTGCAGCCCTCTATTGCCCCTGACCTTAGTCATGCCGGTGTTCATTCAGTAACTCCTTCTGCCTCTTCTCCTCCTGGAAAACACCTATTCATACTCCAGAACCCTTCCACTTCTGGGAAACTGCACCCTAGCCGTTCATTCTCTGTCCGTGGGCTTCCTTGGCTCTGAGCCAGCAGTGTCCTGCATTGTCTGTCTGTCTGTCTTTTCTACTAAATGTGAGCACAGGAGCTGAGGGGTTCTCATCTGAGCCTTAACTTAGAATGAGCACACTGACATCTATACTGGTGACTAGAACGGGGGTCAATGAGCACCCCAGAGAGGCTCCAACCAAGCCTGGGGGTGGGGAATGGGCCAGAGAACTCTTCTCTGGGGAGGTCTACAGCCCTTGGGGGGGCAGGCACTTGGGGAGCAGCCCCCAAACAGCCCGGGCATCTGACAGTTGGTGGGAGACAGCAAGCCTGGGTGCAGAGGTGGAATCTCGTGTGAGAGAAGCCACAGGGCCAGGCGGGGAGTGAACAGGCGATCCTCCTGCCTCAGCCTTTGTGTCCCACCATGCCTGGTGGTAGGGCGTTTTTGTGAAGACTGGGGAGAAAAGGGGCATCCTGGGAGTTAGTGGATGAGGCCTGAATGCTGGGTGCCTTGTGATGTATAGGACAGTGCACACCCTGGAGAACTGTCCATGTGCCTCCTGACTGTTGACTTTCCTGCTGGGCACTGAGGGAGAGGGGAGACACCTGCCAGGGCCATCAGCTCTGCTCGTGTATAGAGAGCGAGCTGGCCTGGCTGTGCACACACCGAGTGTGCCGCACACACCCAGGACACTTGCTGTGTCGGAACCATGCGGCCTGTGCTGTTTTGGAAAATCCCATGTCTGCTGCCAGTGTCCTCGGGATCCGAGCTACTGCCGGGATGCTCCCTGACCCACGCTGTGACAGTGGCATCACCCTAGGGGATTTCTGTTCATAGGCACGGGCGCCTTGTTACTTTACTATGTGCTCCAGCATAGTCAATACCTGTACTTACAATTTACAATACACAGCAGCTTAAATTGCTCTTCATTTATTTTTAAAATTTTTTTAGACAGAGTCTCATTATGTGGGGTGGGCTGGTCTGGAACTCACTATGTAACCAAGGCTGGCCTCGAATTTATGGCGATCCTCCTGCCTCAGCCTCCTATGTGCCATCATGCCCAGCTCTTGTTTATTAATCAACACATTTAACTTCTAACATGTGCCAGAGGAGGAGGAAGAGAAGAGGAAGAAGAGGAAGAGGAAGAGGAAGAAGGAGAAGAAGAAGAAGAAGAAGAAGAAGAAGAAGAAGAAGAGAAGAAGAAGAAAAGAAGAAGAAGAAAAGAAGAAGAAGAAAAGAAGAAGAAGAAGAAAAGAAGAAGAAAAGAAGAAGAAGAAAAGAAGAAGAAGAAGAACAAGAAGAAGAAAAGAAGAAGAAGAAGAACAAGGAGAAGAAAAGAAGAAGAAGAAAAGAAGAAGAAGAAGAACAAGAAGAAGAAGAAAAGAAGAAGAAGAAGAAGAAGAAGAAGAAGAACAAGAAGAACAAGAAGAAGAAGAACAAGAAGAACAAGAAGAAGAAGAAAACTGAAAACAACAGCTGCGACAACAGAAAGTGCCAGAGCCCATTCTAAATGCTTTGGGAATAATTTACTCATTTAACTCTCAAAACAATGCTACACGGTAAAATGGTGCTGTTATCCCTCTCTTTACTTGAGGGTAAGGTCAGGCTCAGAGAGGTTCAGTGATTTGCCCACTGCTGGCAAGTGGAGAACTTGGATCTGAACTAGCACCCACGCCCTGTGCTGCTGGCCTTCTGTGACCCCTCTGAAACCTCAGCTTGACATTGCGACCATTTTCTTTCCTGTGCAGTATGAAGGATCGAACCAGTCTTGCACATACTGGGCAAGCGCCCCACCCTTAAGCTACATCCTCAGCCCTTTTATTATTTTAATTTTTTATTTAACTTTTTTGGGGGGTAACGGCCTTGCCAGGCAGGTGCTTACGCCACTGAACTATATTCCTGGCCCCTTATCTTTATTTTTGAACCAGGATCTAAGTAAGTTGCTCAGGTTGGTCTTGAACTTGCCATCCTGCCTCAGCCTCCTGAATAGCTGGGATTACAGGTGTGGGCCATAGCTCCCAGCAAGGCTGATCACTTTTTTTTTTTTTTTTTTTTTGGTACCGGGAATCAAATGCAAGACTTTGCAATGGCCAGGCAGGCACTGTGTCACTGAGCTGTATTCCTGGCCCCCATTACCCTTTGGACGTTATGTGCATATGTGTCCTGTTGCATTTCAGGGTAATAAGAGGTGATACAAAATATGTCATTAGCCAGGTGTGGGGGTGCACACCTGCAATCCAGCACTCTGGAGGCTGAGGCAGGAGGGTCATTGTCAGTTCAGGCTCAGCCTGGGCTCCATAGCCAGACCCTGTCTCAGAAAAGCAAAACCAAACGAACAACCCTAAAGTATCTGTCTTCAGAGGAAACTAGCCGGGGTTAAGGGCCACCAGTGGAGAGCTTGTGAGAGCCAGGTGGTCTGGGCTTGGATTGCTCTGCAGGGGACACCTCAACATTTAGTGAGAGTGATAACCAGGAAGGCAGGAGGGAAGCTAGGGGAACAAGGTCTGGGAAGCCACAGGGAGTGGGGTGCAGGACGGGGAGTGGCTGACGATGAAGGCCGGAGAAGTCTGGTGAGGTCGGGGCTGACAGGCGTCCTGGGGTCCTGGGGGGCACGGGGGACAAACAATAAGCTGCAAGGTGCTGAGGAGGGGAAACAGAGCCCTGAGGCAGGAGCAGGGTCCTGCTGCAAGGGTCTCCAGGGTCCCCGAGGGCGATCTCCACAGTGGGGGTCCCCGGTCCCTCCCCCCACCTCCCGTGTCCCTGATAGCGCCGCCCGCTTCTCCCAATACGCTCACTCAGGCGCACGCTGCAGTGATCCCCAAGCACTAAGGATCTGGAGAGGAAACAGAGTCCCAGAGAACCTGCCTGGGCACGCAGCAGAACCACCCAGAGCCCCAGCCTCTCTGCTATCCTGCAGATCCACCATCGGGAACCATATGTGGACCCCGGAGAGGACCCCAAATCCGGTGCTCAGCCTCTACTGACAGCGCGGGACAGTGCCAGGTGCGGCCGCCAGGTGGCGCGCGGGCTGCGGGCCAGTGCTGGCGGCCCTGTCTGCGCGCTCTGAGACCCGGGGCTGCAGCCCCGCTCTCCTCCCGCTTCCCCGCGGCTGCACCGGGGCTCTGAGGAATCTGAGAAGCCCAGACCCGCGGACTCACTCGCAGCTTACTAAAAAGGAGGGAAGGAACTGTTGTGATTCCCAGGTTACAGATGAGGAAACTGAGGCCCAGAGAAGGGCGTGGTGAGGTCGCACCGCTAGGCTTGTGCTCTTCCCGTGGGGTGGAGAGGGGTTCCACGAGGGGGCTCCAGAGTAAGGGAAAGGGGGTGATTAAAGGTGGATAGGGTGTCCCTGAAACAAAAGGGCGACCCTCAGCAAAAAATAAGGCTTGAAGGTGACCGTGACACCCAAGGCTTCGGCCCTCTGAGACTGGGACTCGGCGTGAGCACCCTCCACGGATGCCCCGGGCGCGCACTGCCCCACGCAACCTCACTCACGCCTGTGGGCGCCGGCACCCCACCCCGGCCGCTGCCTGTCCACA
>PVJX010046153.1:0-12417 GCA_004027295.1 Dolichotis patagonum | reverse complement strand
TTAAAATAATTCTTTAAAAGTAAAAAAGAAGCCGCGGCCACCCCAGGGCGGGGAAACCAGAAGCAAGAGCGTCTCCTGAGATCCGCGCCATGCTGGAACTTAGGGCGCCACGCCAACCAGTAACCAGCCTGCTGCCTACCGGGTCGCGGGCTTAGAATCAAACATACCACCTCCACACCCCCCCCCCGTTAACAATTGGGATCCAGGGATCTGGGTGTCTCTTAGGAGGTGACCATATTTGGTACAGCAAGTCGGGGGAGTTTCCTTCTACTGTCTCTGAAGGCAGATATTTTTATTGCCGTTTGCTTTGTCATGATTAACGGTTTTGCTCTGTTCAATACTCTGTGTTGATGTGTTCTATAATGTTGTGTATTTCTTTGATTTTGCTGTACCTAGTAGAAGAACAACTATTGTGAAGACAACGAGATATACAATGTTGCCTGTTACTGTTGTCCTGGTGACCTGCTGTGATGTTCTGTGCAAATTTCACTATACTGTCTCAATTGGCTTTATTCCATCCTGGTTTTTTGTAACTGTTTGCAGCCTCACTGTGTGTTCATTTTGTATGCCTTAATTTTGTAACATGAACAGCTATTTCTGGGAGGACAAAAAAAATAAAAAAAAAAGTAAAAAAGAGAAGGTAAACTAAATGTCCATGAGCAGATGAAGAGATGAAGAAACTGACCTATTTATACAATGAAGTATTACTGTCTTAAGAAAACCTGTGACACAGTGGACATTGTTTGCCATTGAGGTTGTTTTGTTTTGTTTTGTTTTGTATTGTTTTTGTACTGGAGATCCAACTCATGAACTCGCAATTGCAGGCACTTAAGCCACTGAGCTAAATCCCCAGCCCCTGTCATCATACTAAGTGAAATAGGCTGGACACAGAAGGACAAACTGTACGATTCCATTCTTATGAAGAATCTAAAATGTTCAAACTCTGAAGCAGACTAGGGTAGTGGTTACCAGGGTCTAGGAGGAGGGGATAAAGAGAAGGTTTATAGAGTACAAAGTTTTAGTTATGCAAGATCAATAAATTATGGAGGTCTGTTATGCAAAATAGGATTTATGCTTAACAATTGTCTATTGGCTCCACAAATCACAGTTTGCCAAGAGGATAGATCTCATGTTACATGTTCTACCACACACACTTTTTGAATTAAAATTACTGAAGAAGGTAGGAGGAAATATTGAGTAGTGATGAATGCTAATGGCTTTAATTTTATTGATGGCTCCACAAGTGTATGATCACTTTCAAACTCATAAAGTTGTATACATTAAATATGTACATCTTTTTTATATGCCAAACATATCTCATTAAAGTGGTTTGAGAAAATAATTTATGATCTGAGGTGACAGAGAGTGAAAATGAAAAACTCACAAAAGAAGACAATATAGAGTGACTGAAAATAAAGGGACATTGTCATCTAGAGGATGAAAGCAGATACAGAATTAATAGTTCAAATATTCCATTCAATGAAATTTAAAGGAAAGTGAAATTCAGTGGGTCAGTGTTAACAGAGGTGTAGGTTTCAGAATGAGCAGATTATCTTTAGAAGCCAGACTGGGCAAGTTTCCATCATGCTAGATATCATATTTCACTTTTTTTTTTAAAAACAGTCATTACACACACAGGGAAAGTGTACTGGTTTATTTAAAAATGGCCAAAAGATGAACTAGATTTCAGTTCTATTGTTCAGACTATGAATGGAAATAAGAATTTCTCTAAGAAAATTAGAGAAGCTTACTGGCCAGATGAAGGTATCAGGCTAAAAATGAAAAATCAAGGAAAAAACACATGGGAACGCTAATGCTGTGGTACCCAGAAGCAAGAATGGAAGTCAAAGCCGAGAGTGTAAAGCCATAACCCAAGAGAAAGCAACAGCAAATCAGGCTGGGCTGGGGAGTCTTTGTCCAGAGTGCCTGCTATTGTGTGAAGCTCCCCCATGGTTCAGTGACAACAGCATGTAACGCACTGATGGAGGATTTTTACAATGTTGAGGGTAGCCAAGTGTCACAGACCACGGACCATTACCTAGTGCAGACAAAAATGTAGCTAATAACATGCACCAGAGACAGAAAATATTGATGAGACTACGTACAGTATCAATGGCTGGCTACCAAAGCAACTCTGTGGTCATCCTAAGCCTTGTCTTGGGAAGAGAGTGGCTCAGGAGCACTCTGGACGATGGCCACTGTGACTGCCACTTGAGATCTAGTCTCACGTGTATATGTATAACTGAGATAGTCATCACTATTAGGGACCAAGTTGTATTAGAAATAAAACTGACTCTGTTACAGCATGAAGCTGGAAGAAACGTACACCATAACCTGTTTTATAATAGGATTCCAGTGTAATAGCAATACCATGACCAAGAACCAATCAACACTGAGGTTTGGAGATAAGAATCAGCTTTATTACATAGGTGGACCTGACTGGAATTGTTTCCAAAGAAGTCATGCCCTCACAGCTGGGGGAAAGAGCCATTTGTTACCTGGAATTTAATCTTTACAGCATGCATCATAATGGCCAGCCATTTCTGGATAACAGAAACTTAACTGAGCAAACAGAAACTGAAGTAAACTGGCAGGAACCAACACCATCTTATAGTCCTGGGGAAACCATTTTGTGTTACACCAGAACATTATGAGAACCTATTTCACAAACTAGAAGGTGGTAGATGAGAGATGCCTGATTAAAAAGAGAAACAAAACACAGGGCTCCTGAAATAAGTCATCATAAATTAAAATGATTAGACCAGCCCCCAGGATAGGACCTGACAGCTAGTCTGTGGGAAGAGTGAGCTATAAAATAGTTCAAGGCACCTACCATGTTGGTCCATGGCTCAAGGAGACATATGAGTATCCTAGGATGAAAATAGCTATGTGTTAATAATAAAACAACTCTATCAGCACCAGTACAAGTACAAGTGGCTTTGCTATAAAATCCTGCTTCCAAAATTTGCAATAGGAAAAATGGACCTCTCCCTACCAAATGGAGAGACAGGGCAAACCCATTATAGGTTCTATAATATGTAAGATGTCATAAGCAATATCAAAAGCTAGGAGAAAGTCAGCATCATGAATGGAGTAGTCCAAGGGGATGTCAGCATTATGGGTTTGCTGGGATGTGGAGCTAGGCAAAGAAGCTAGAAGCATCAGGAAATCACAAGATTCTAGAAGTACCAAAGGTGATGGCAATGACTGTGGGCACTGAAAATTAAAGGACTGGCTAAAGAGTAGCATTGGCAGAGAAGCAAGAGGTCAGGGACTCTAACTGGGATAATAAGCAAGGCAAACTCCAGCTAAAATGGAGAGATGAGGCCTGGACAGGCAAAGTCAAGGTGAGCTAGGAGAAGTTGATGCACAAAAGGCAAGAAAAGTTTCTCTGAACCCTAGAGCAGTATGCAAAAGAATGGCTCCTTCCCAAGGCAGCTCCCCTAGCCATTGCCCACCAGTTGTTTCCTCTACTGCCCCATAGCCTGCCCTACCCATGCCTGAATAAACCAAGTGGGTCTTTCACAATATTTGGGCAGTTACTTTTGAGAGGAAGAGAAAATACAAGTGGATACAGTAGGGTCCTAGCTCTCAAGGTATGCAGACGTGAGTTGTTTTTGCAATCATAAGCCATTGTACAATGCCCTGGTCCCTGGACCTAGATTATTGGACATTTAGAAAACACAGATGTGGTGATGCCACTTAACTCGCAGGTCTGCAGAGAATGTGCAGATGCGATCATGGATGGAGAGTGTTTGTGAACTCTAAGGTGACAGGTAAGCACAGTGTGACTGGTAACCACATATGGCAGTGGCAGTTGTTCAGGGGCAGGTGGGGTAAGTGTGAGTCAACAAGGAAGAAAATTGTTCCACTTCTTCAAGGGAGTTCTCAGGAAACTGGGACTGGATGGCTCAGGTTACAGGGCAGACATAAATATGGAGTACCTGCTAAGCCAAGATTCATTTGCCAGGAGCTCCTGGGACCCTAGAGGGAGTGAACTGTGAGTGTCTCTGTCCATTTCTCATTCTATTTTCCCCTCATTCTGTGACTGTCCCCTGCCATCAGGGCTGCTTGTCCTACTGGTGTGGAGGAAGCACTGGTCTGGGTTCCGGTTCAAGGCTCTAGTGCAGGAGTTCTGGATGTGGGAGGTGGGAGTCGTGGTGGGGAAAGAAGACGCTCTTCTGCCCTTGATTCAGCTTCTATGGTTCAAGTTTTTTTCCTGAGTTGGGGTAGAGTGGACGAGTGTGCTTGATACTCCTAAGACCTCAGATGCCACTGTGTGGACGTACTAGGTGGAAACATTTTCAGCTTCTATAATGGCTCCTATCCTATGCCCAGTTTCTTCAGAAAAGATGTGGAGGAAGATCAGATGAGGTATTGGCAGCTCTCAGTTCTAAATCCACCCTGTTATCAACCACCTGTGAAAAATGATAAACTGAGTTTTCTCATAGCCTCAAATCTTTACTCACTGGATTAGGGCTCTAAATTTCCAATTCATATTCAGAAGAGTTGCTCTTTTAAATAAACTCTTACTCTGAAAGCTAAAGCATGGGTGGCAATCCCTTCTGTGCCAGCTTGAGTTTATGAGCAGAAATGCCTATGATTTTTCTTAGTCCCCAGAATCAAAGGGACCCAGAGTTCAGCCGATGCAGACCAAGGAACATTGGCCTTGATCTGACATGAGTCTGGTCTTCAATGCTCAGGAATGAATCTCTGCCAGAATGAGGGTAATGAAATCTACTACTGGCTTCTGAGTTCACACAGGTATTTCTAAAGACCCTTAGGATACCCAAGGAACTTATGAATTCAAAACTGAAAAAAGTTAGTGAAAAGAAAGTGTTATCCACAGCTCAGAGTTGCCAGCAGCTGGAGAAGGAGGAATTTCTCTGGTCAACAGTCCCTATCTTCCAACATCCTTGTCAGCCTGCTGAACTGCTTCATCTTTCCACAGGGCTTCTGAAAAGTGCCTCAGTGGCTCCCACTGGCTCTTTCTAGTCTCCTAATTTCAGTTTCTTTCTCTGAAAAATACTGCTGTGGTACGGATCTTAAATGTCCCCAAAGGCCCATGTGTTAAAGGCTTTGTTCCAGCCTTGGGAAATGGTGCAACCTTTAACAAAGGTGGCCTAGTGAAAGGAAGTTGGATCTTTGGGGCCATGCCTTTGAAGGGGATATTGGAACCCCAGGCCCTGTTCTGTCTCTTTGCTTTCTGGCTGCTATGAGATGCACAGGGCCTCTCTGACATGCACTTTTGCTATGATACACTGGACTGAAACCTCTGAAACCATGAACCAAAATAAACTTTTTCTTCTTTTAAGTTGGTTTATCTCAGGTGCTTGTCACAGTGATGAAAATCTAACAAGATATGCAATGTAGGGTTGACCCAGCTCCCATACCACTCCGCCCTGGATGCCTTATGGATGGTTTCTCTTGCTTACCCCCAAAACCAACCATGTGACACCACCCTCCTCCCCTGTGAACCCCTCCTCTATTCCCTCTCACATGGTCTGGGCAGGCGTCTAGGTGTCTGGCCCCTCCAGATGCTAATTTAATATCCCTGAAATGCCTCACCTGGGCTCTCTCTATCACTTCCTCTGTGGAGTCAGCGCCTGGTCCAGAAATGTTAAATTGCTTGGTATACAAGTGGCCACACTCCTGGCCTGAGCTGGGGACAAACATCATGAAGCAGTCAGAAACTCAGGCTCATTTTCAGACCAGCATGTAGACTCCAATGCTAACCTACTCGTGGCAGCAAGAAGAGGAAACAGATTTGCCTGATCTTAGATGATCCAACTGCCTCGATGATGTACGCAGGGAAAAAGAGGCCCAGAGAGGGAAAGGGTCCTGCCCAGAGGGTCTAAGTGAATCCCTCTTGATGTGACAGGTGGCCTTAGTGAGAACACTGTATCACAGCCATGATTTCATGGGCCTCTGAGGACAGACAGGTACTGCTGTTCCCAGGCACCCACATCACAGTTCAAACAGAATTTATACCCGCCAAGACCAGGCTGTGTACCCATCTCCCTATATTGTTTTTGGATGCTTTCCTCCTCTGAATCCCACAGCAGGAAGAAGAAGGCAGAAAGGGAGACTTTTAATCAAAACAAGCTAGGTCAATCCCTATCTTATGTCCTAAAACCAACAGCATTTTTATTTTTCTATCCATCTCCCCAGGCCATGCTGCTTCCCCTTCTTTCCCTGCTGTTTCTGCTCACACAGCCCCAGGGGAACCTGGGAGCCATAGTGAAGAGCTACCAACCTAGAACACTGGCCAATGCCTGCACTCTGGTCATATGCAGTCCTGCGGAGAATGGCTTGCCTGGCCATGATGACCAGGATGGGAAAGAAGGCCCACGTGGTGAGAAGAGTGATTCAAGTAAAGTGGGGACCTGGGACTTATCTGGTGGGGAGGGGGACCTTGAATGATAAATAATCTGCATCTGGGTACTCTGTGATGGAAGATTTGGTAATAGGCTTCTTTACCCAAGGGAGTGAGTTTCTCCCCACTGTTCATTCCACCAAAAAAAAAAAAAAAACACTACTAGTTGGCAAATGTACAAGATATGTTAGAAATACATGATGAATGTCTAAAAGAATTGTTTCAGTTTACTACAGTTGAAGTCACACGGCCATTAATCCTCCATGAGAAAACTTCCTCCTGCTGCAAACACACTTAGGCATCATTCTTGCCTCTTTGTGAAGTAGTTTTGGAAGTCCTCTTTCATGAATGTCTTTAGCTGTGTTATCACAGCTGCCTTGATGCCCTGAATCTATTCAACAACTTTCTATCTCATGTTCATTCTGGCTGTGGGGCAGAGTCAGAAGCTGCATGGTGGCTGATCTGGCGAATATGGTAGGTGATTGTCTCTCTGTTGGACATCAGTCAGAAACAGCAGTCACTATTTTTGGATCACTCTTGGTTAGGACACTCATAAAAGAGGACTCTGGGGCAAGAATAATGGAATAAGTTTGTTTGAAGTAAGGTGGTATTTTGAGGGTGATTAATGGCAGTGTGTCCTTTACTGTAATAATTTTTAAATTTAAACATTAACATATTTTAATGACACCTCATATGTCAATCTTGAACACCCAATGTAAATCTCCACAATCAATCTCCCCTGGGATCCTTGAGTTCTCTTGACCCCAAGAAAGGATAAGTAGTGAGTAAATTATTACACTAGGAGGCTTTTGGGGCCCTAGTCTGGAAGTTAGCAGTTGTTCATTTTGATTGAATGTTGCCTTTACAGCATATTAAATATTTTTAATAATTAAACTCATTCCAAGGAGAATAGGAAGTAAAGAGGCTCTATGACCCCCACACAGACCTAATCAAAAGAATTTGCCTTAAAACTTCACAGGGTGAAAAATAATTAAAAATGATAATAAAAACTTTATAAGGTGAGAGAGGGACCTCGATTTCTTTGTACATCACTATGCATGGATATTCACTTGAAAAGTTCATGTACTTCTACCAAAAGCCTTACAAGGAATTTACTAATCTCCTTTGCCAAATAAGAAAAGTATGATTGTCTGACTTTTTTCTCATTACTGGGTCAAAATATCTGACCCTTGAAGTTAAAGTTAAAGATTTATTTACCTCACAATTTGTGGAGGTTCAGCTCGCTCCAAGGCAGGGTGGCATGGCAGAGGGGCAACAGTTCATGACAATGAAAGACAGCAAAAGCAACAAGAGCAAAATGGGGAAAGAGCAAGCTTCTTTTCTTCCCTTATATTGTAGGCAGGCTCCCCACCCTGGGGTGGGTGTAGCACTGACACCATCTCCATGCCCTCCTCTTACACAGGCTCAGGATGTTCAGCGAGGACCCTGGGCCCCTGCTAAATCACTTAGTTAAACTTCTAAACTTCTCAAACTGACACAATGAACAACATCCTACAGTGATAAGGGCCTGTCCTTTGCACCCCAGAAAGTAGAACTGATGAGTTATTAGTGAAGCTTCTAGACGTCTCAAGTTGACACAAAGTAACAACCATTCTGGAAGGTTAAAAGGGCATGGGATTCTTCATCAGACAGCTGTGGACTTCACTACAACTTCATCTCCACATTTTGGATCCTGTGGGACAAGGCACACATTGTCAAGAAAACCAAAAGAATATTTGCCACCCAGGGACAAATAGCTGACCCAAATCTTGTTTAAATTCATCTTCAGAGTAAAGTTTCACCTATCCGCTGAACCAATTCCAAGGTTACCATAGGTACTAGTAAATAAGGGAATTGTCAGCGCAGCTGGGAATACAAGCCCAGCTATTCAGGAGACTGAGGGAGGAGAGTTGGAAGTTTGAGCCCAGTCTGGGCAGTTGAGCAAGATCCTGTTTCAAACAAGGGGGGTTGAGACTGGAGATATAGCTCAGTGATAGAATACCTGCCTGTCACATACAAGACCCAGGGTTTAAATCCCTGGTACTGCTGAAGCAGAAATCCTGACCTAACTGTAGGCATTCTGTTGTCTGCCACTGAACTCAGCATATGATTTGTCATCAAAATGATACTTCTATAAATATGCTAAAAGCAACTTTATTACATACATCTATGCTCACTGCACAAAATACCCACTGTATTATAACCTTCAGTGAAAGCTTATCTCTTGTAACTTCTGTTTACCACCCTATAAATAAGACAAACTCTGTGTAATCAACACTTCAGACTTTGGAGATTAACCCTTTGGGGTCTGCTAGAATCATTAAAATTTCCTTCTCCTGATCACTTGCCTACTGTTGATTCAGTTTTCCCCAAAACACTGCAAAACAAACTACAGACAATAAAGGAATTGTCCCTAGAAACACTATGCTCACCTTGAGAGAGGATCCCCAAAGTCTTACTGGCTTTTTTATGGGACAATTCAGTGAACCAAAGGTGGTTTGGGTCAAGCTTTGAAGAAATCAAATAACCTTCAGTGAATACAAGCCCAGCTATTCAGGAGACTGAGGGAGGAGAGTTGCAAGTTTGAGCCCAGTCTAGGCAGTTGAGCAAGATCCTGTTTCAAACAAGGGGGGTTGAGACTGGAGATATAGCTCAGTGATAGAATACCTGCCTGTCACATACAAGACCCAGGGTTTATCTTTTTGGAATTTCTTTATCTTTATCTAAATAGTCTTTATCTTTTTGGAATTTTCATTTTGAGTGGGGAGGAAGCAAACTAGTGACACTTAAGAAAGAAAGAATAAGCCTCTGTTAGGCAAGAGAAAGGTATGTGTCTTTCCAGTATGAATCAAAAGAGCTCCCAGGATGAATGAGCTGCACTTGGACATGGCTGCCCAGGAATGAACTTAGAAGCATGGAACTCAATTAGCCAGCCCTCTCTGAAATTCCTAGTTTTCTCTGCTCTTAAGAAGGTGGGGATTGAATCCTGGGCAGCTTGCTGCGAGGAGTATGGAAGATCTCCATTTGCTAAGCAGGTACCTTGCCCCTGCTCATTCCAAACCCAGATTTGGAGTTGCTTCTTGGACAGAGAACAGTATACAGTTGGGCAGGAAGTATGGCTTCACTCTGGTAAGTCACTTCCAGTCACTTTAATCATTTGAACTTTATGTGTCTGAGAACGTCCTTGGGAGCTTGGATGTAGGTCTGTGTCTCCCATAGTCTGCACCTGTAAAAATTTCTTCTGTAGACTTCGAAACCAGAAATTGCTAAGAGTTAGGGCCTAAGAAGAGAGACCCTTGAACAGGGATGGAGGATGCAGCTGGGGTACCTCAGGGAGCTCACAGACTCACCATGGATAGCAAGTAAGGCCCAGGCCCCACCTCAGCAGGGACAGTTGCACAGAGCAACCCCAAGCATTAAGGGGCCCTCTCTAGCTCCCCACATTAACTCGCACTATCCACCTGCAACTGGACACCATTCCCCAAGACCCAGGCTCTGGGTCATTCCTGGGCTGTGCTGGACAAGCCTTCACCTTGCGTTTCCCTCCCTTGCAGACATCACTGCTCTGAAGCTGCAGGTGGAGGACTTGCAGGGGCAGTTACAGAACCTCCAGGCTGCCTTCTCTCACTACAAGAAAGGTGAGCTCCTGGAACACTATCTACCATAAGTGATCTGGGCCTTGGGGTGGGGTTGAGATGGGATAAGAGCTTTGGCCAGGCCTGAGAGTGAGCCTCGCCCTAGGTCTTGGAGAGAGTTGAACAGGGACATACCTGGAACTCGGAGTATGGTTGAAACAGAGGCTGGGCTGGAGCAGGGATGAATTGTTCTCCAGGAGTTAAAAGTAGCTCCAGACACAAGGAAGTGGGTATGGCCCTGTGAGAGGTTCAGCAGGCTGGTAGGAACACTCTTAAAGTGACCAGGTATCTGAGCACTCTCCAGGCTTCTGTGCCCTGAGATGGTTCTGCACACCTGCCCCCACCCCATGCATGCCCTGTTCTGGTCTCTGTGCCACATAAGAGGATGTGTATCATACTCCCAGAGGCCAGGTGTGGGGGCCATAGATAACCCTGCAGCCCAAGGAAGCACTGAATCCAAGTGCTACTCTAGGGGACAATGCAGGGGGGATCTGGCCTTGGTGCATGGCCAGTGCACATTTCCTTTCCAGGTGCTCCTGAGCCAAGCAGGGATCATACCACCTCTGGGCTGCAGCTGTGCTGGCTCTGCCTGTAGCTCTGAGGCATGTGGAGCAGAGGTCCTGCCCTCACCCTACAATCCTGGGTGCCTCGAACATCCAAGACCACACCCCTTGGTTCCCTGTGACTTTTGGAATCCACCTCAGTTCCCAGCTGCCCCTCCTCCTCTTCTGTCTTCCTAACGTAGGTTTTGACTCCATGCCTTTCTAAACTAGAAAAAGAAGTTTTCTCACCAAGTAGAGCATGAAGGGGCTCATTCAGGTAGGATACAGGATTGACTTCAAGGTTTCCAAACTCAGATGAGTTTCAGTCATTTGGCATTTCTCCCTCCCTCCACAAATACATTCACAGATGCATTCATTTGCATAGGCACACTGATAGAAACACAAAACATGCATGTGTGTGCACTTAAATATCACCCTTCATTCCACATCCATCTACATATATGGTCTCAACACACATCTGCAGGCACACACATCTAAAAGGAACTTAAACCCTTTTTGCAGAGTGTTCCATCACTGGAATGCTAAGCACGATTTATTTATATCCTACTTCTCAAGGTCATTGCCAAGGTCTGATTTTTCAAATTCAAAAAATATAACCTTAAGGACTCATGGCAACATTCACATGGCATGTGTGTACCCACCCAAGGCAGCATGAACCTAGTGAAGATACACAGATCTTGCATTGACCTGCCTCAGGGCCCTCTGGGTTTCATCCTGAGCCCACAGCAAATCTTCCCTCATGTCTTTGTAAAAGATGCTCAGAGATAGATGGTGAATCAGGGTGCAACCTGGACCCTGCCAGCCTGAGTAGAGGAGCATAGCCCTCTCCGAAGCCTTGATACCTTAATGTCCTGTGTGAGTTTCCATGTGTAGACTCAGAACCAGAGTGATGGGGACAGATTGGCATAAAGAGATGCTTGGCATTTATGCAGCTGATGCTTTCGTCAAGCAATCCCTCACTTTAAAGAGATGAAAAACTGGAAACCCTGGGAGGTAAATGACTTTGTCTTGTCTACCTGGACAGTCATGACCAGCGTAGGTCTTGATGCTTGATCTTCCAATTCTATTTAGGGTTCTTTCCATAACCCTGCACTGTCCCACACAGATACACCTGCCAGACACCCTCATTCCAACATCCAGCATTGCCAGGGCAGACTGACTGGAGGGAGCGCCCTCCCCAACACCCCCCTCCAAGAGGCTGACCTGCGGCTAGACATGACCTGAGAAGAAACTGACATACAGCAACCTCAGATGTCTTCCCTGTCCTCTCCTGGGCCCACTCCCCATTACATAGCACAGACACTCTCTGACAGTCCAACATTATAGCAACAGGGATGACAAAGGAGTCCCTGCACTGTGTTTTTGGTACTATCAGAAATGGGCACAGACCAGGAAATCATTTCCCTGGGTAAAGCTGTTCAATTCTACATAGTAAAAATCAATTCTGGCATACAATATGGGTTGACACAAGAAAAGAGCATCTCTGAGCTTTTTGATCAGACTGGAAAAGGTGCACTCAACTGTGCATTTGACGACTGCATGACTGTGGGCCTCTCAATTGACTTCTCTGCCTCCTCATGCTCTCCCTGTGAACAGGGACCCTGTTCCACCTTCAAGGTGGACCCTGGCACCACCTTCCAGGGTACTTGGTGGCACTGGGGCTGCTCTAGGTCTGTGTCTTGCTTGCATCCTTTCTCATGTCCTGACACCCTGCCACTGCCACAGAAGGCTAGGATCACAGCACAGAGATCTCAGACTCCTGAGCTCTGACCAGCCTTAACCTGACTCTCCTTCTTCCAGCCGAGCTCTTCCCCAATGGCAGGAGTGTTGGGGACAAGATCTT
>PVJX010046152.1:0-12419 GCA_004027295.1 Dolichotis patagonum | reverse complement strand
GTTCAAGCAAGTGCAGTGTGTGCTGGCTCCTCTCCTCTGGGCCAGTCAACCTTTGCAGGCCTTCACTGTGTCAGTGTGTGGCTGTGCTCAGGGAATTAGTTTGTAGCTACCCACTGGGTCCCGGCCAGGGGCACAGCCCAATCCAAGCAGATTCCACCAATCCGCTCGGCGAGGGGAGCAACCAACTGAAGCCACTTGCTTATGGAGTTAGGGCTCTCCTGCCCAAATCCAACATGTCTTCCAGTCAGTTTCCCCTTTCCCGTGGGAGGGTCTTATTCCCATCACTCACCGCATGTTGATGCCGTTCCCTGAGAACTGCTGGGCTCCCCGACCTCTGACTTCAGCGCAGCTGTGGTGCAAATTCATGGTGCCTCTGGGTGGGTCATGTGCAGGGCCCCATCCGGGCCAGCTGCACACAGGGATGTTCAGCTCCATGTTCTGGCCGCTCAAGCCAGTTGCATTGGTGCAGTTCAGTCGGTTAGGTCGCTCTCAGGCAGGAATTCAGGAGGCTCGAGGAGGGCGCTGTGCTTGCTGATCTTAGCTTCACTAATGGTAGCCCTGGGACCTCATATTTGAGTGGTTTTTTTAACTTTAGTTTCTTCCTGGGTTGAGAGAGTCCATCTCTCTCTGTTTGGGTCTCTCCAGCGTGTTAAATTCTGGTATTTAAGCTGTCTCTCTCAGAGAGGATCTCTCTCCTGCTACCTACCAGTCAGCCATCTTTGGAAACTCTAACTTAGAATTTTTAGCATTCATATTTGGCACATTTTGATAGAGTTAACCCTAAGTAACTCATTGTAAATGTTACTGTATGTTAAATTTAAATTTCTAATTGGCATATAATTGACTTTTATATTTTGACCTTGTATATCTTATGATGTTTCTAAACTTATTTATTAGTGCCTTCCTATTAGTTAAAATTTTTTTGTTGTGGTGGGAATTGAACTCATGGCCATGTGCATGCTAGATAAGAGCTCTATCACTGAACCACTTTTCTTCTCCCCAAAGCTCTCTAGTGCCTTTTTCTTATACTCTTTGGGATTCTTCACGTAGGTCATCATAATGTCAGTAGATAAAAATAGTTTTATTTCTTCTTTGTCAATATATCTTTTACACTTTTTCATTGTTTAATCACTCTGGATAAAACTTCTGGTACAATATTGAATAGAAATGGCAAGAAGAGACATTCTTGTCTTATTCTTGACCTCAGAGGAAAGCTTTCGATTTTTTATCATTAAGTGTGATGTCAGCTGTGGATTTTTAATAGATGTGCTTTGTTAGGTTGAGGTTGTTCTATTCTATTCCTGGTTTCCTTGGTCTTTTCTTTTATTATGTAGTTTTAAAAATTTTATTGATACATTTTAGATATATATAATGATAACATTCATCATAGGGAATTTGTACTTGTACATGATATATCTTGCTTCTTCTTTGTTTCTCATTCCCCTCCTCTCCCTCCGACCTCTTTTCCCTTCCTTATTTACAAAAGCTTTGTTTTAATTTTTCTTTCTATTCTCTTTTTTTTCTTATCCCTTCTTTCTCCCCTCCCCTTTCTTGTTCTCCTCATTTGAACATTTTCTTGACATTTCCCAATATCTATTATATGTTTTGGTCCTTATTTACATTTTTTGTTTCCTCACACCAAAGAAATAGTGTAGTATTTATACATGTGTGCCCAACTTATTTAACTTAATAGTATGATCTCAAGATGCATCCATTTAGCTAGAAATGTCTCAAACTTATCATTCTTTATAGTAGAGTAATAATCCATTATATAAAACCCCACATCTTCTTTACTGGTTGATGGGCATTCAGGTTGTTTCCAAGATTTAGCTACTACAAACCGTGCTGTTCTAAACGTGGGTATCCATATATTTCTGTGGTATGATGCTTTACATTTTTTTGGAAGACACCAAGAAGGGGAATATCAGACCCCAAAATGTAAATATTCACCCTAAAAAGGCATCTGAAATGAACAGACACTTCTCAGATGAGGAATTATAAACAACAAATAAATATATGAGGAAATGTTCGATATATCTCTCGTTAGAGATGAAAATTAAAACAACATTGAAGCTCCATCTTACTGCAGAAACAATGGCTATTATCAAGAAATCAACCAATGACAATTCTGGCTGGGCTGTGGAGAAAAAGGAACACTTTACCACTGCTGGTGGGAATGCAGACTAGTGCAGTCACTGTGGAAATCAGTGTGGAGATTCCTTAGAAAACTAAAACTAAAGGTTTCATTTTTGGTCTTTTTTAAAAACTCATAAATGTATCTTAATTTAGTCAAATGCCTTTTCTGCATGTATTGACATGGCACCATAGGTTTTATTTTTCCAGTCTGTTGATATGATTAATTACACTGACTGATTTTCAGATTTTGACTAGTCTTTATTTTCTAGGATAAACCCTACTTGTTCAAGAGATAGTGTCTTGTTTTAATGTATTACTGGATGTGATTTGTTAATATTTTGGGGTGTGGTTTTTCAATTTTTACTTTTTTATTTACACATTTGTAGCAAAGGGGAGCATTTTTGTGTATGTCCATGTAGAATATTAGTGTGTACTTTTCTTATAATATTTTTAGTCTGGTATTGATTGAGTTCTTAATTGGAGTTATTTTTCAAGTACTGGCACTGAACTTAGAACTCGTTTGAGGTAATAGTGCTTTAAGAAGGCAACGTTTCTTTTAGATTTGATGTTACTTTACTCTGCAAAACCACATTTTACTTTCTTTCAACTAAAGATGGTGCTGGACTCTCAAATAATTGTCCCATTGCTCAGAGCTCTGACTAACAATACGATGCACAAAACAATGGATGTTTGCTTTCTGTGTGTAACAGTCAGATAATCAGGTGTGTCAAAAATTGATGGAGAAGGCCGGGCGTTGTGGCACATGCCTGTAATCACAGTACTCAAGAGGCTGAGGCAGGGGGTCACTGTGAGTTTGAGGCCATCCTGAGTTACATAAGTGAGTTCAAGGACAGCCTATATGAAGATCTTATCTCAAACAAACAAACAAACAAACCAAAAAAAAAAAGTCAAGCGAGAAAGCTCCAGTTGTAGTTTTTCTGTTTAAGGTCAATGTGAGGGAGCTGCAGGGAACGTGCACACTCTATCACTGGGGTTTAAGGCATGCTGAGGGGCATTACATCCAGCTTGTGAATGGGAACACTTTCAAATCCTTGCCTGTATTTAGCAAAGATTTGAGAGTTATCCGTAGTACCTTAAGTATTTAACAAGCATTCTGATACTGAGTAATGATTATAGCTGTACATAAAATAGAAAGATTAGAGTTCAGTAGCCTGCTTAATATGTAAATATATCCAGTTATGCATGAGTGCTTTTAATGAAGTAACTTGTATTTCTGTTCCCTACGTTGAGAGTGACTGATGAAAGGGTATCTTACAAACCCATCAGAAGCTATTGGGGCAACCCATTTTCTGGACCCCCTTCTGTCTCTCTTAGACAGAAGCTGTCTCTTAATAAGCTCCACAAAAAAAATAAAAAAAAATAAATGAAAAGGAAATTAGCAGCCAGCAGGCCCTTTCAAAGAGCTCTGTGGTACTGTCTGGCCTGGGGTTGGAGTCATAGGGACTGGGTTTTAGCTCTGGTTTCAGTGGGTTTCTGATTCTTTGGGTGTTAGAAAGTACATGTATCCCCATCTGAGACCTGATTTGCCAAGGATGGATTGTGAAATAACTTTACTCATCTATATATGTAGGATTGGTTCACCTTCTAACATACAGAAATTGATGATTAAAAACAGCAGTTAGCAGTCACTGTTATGAGTGCTTTGCTTACATTATTTCCCGCAACCTTCACACCAATCTTGGAAGTTAACATATCCTCTCACGTACCAACTTCTCACAAGGAAGGTAAACATTATGTACCGCAAACAAGTGCTATTAAAGAAAACAATCTAATTAAATTTACACACTCATTTTAAAAACAGAGAAACTGAGGCTCAGAGAAGGAACGTCCCTTGCCCAGTCTGATCCTTTCTGTTGTGACTAGGGTGGGATTCAAATTCAGATCTCCATAGTGATTGACTCCAAGCTGTAGTCACAACACTTTACATCTACCTGTAAGAACTATTTCACTTGTTACCAGAAGAGCTTGGAAAGATGAGGAATATTCTGTGTGTCTGTGGAGGACAGCTAGATGAAGCAGCTTGGAATGGGCACTTCTTTCTGCATCCCCTGCCCCAACCTTCCAGGAGAAGATCAATCACTGAAACAGAATCCCTTCTGAAGTGCGGTTTAAGAGGTGTGAGAAACTTCCACCTGCTATCTATATAGTTGTGAGAGGTTCTTCCTCCTTTGTACCTCATAGCGGCTAATGACTGTGTTCTACCGTGTGCTTCTCATTGGGAAAAATTATACATAACACTCATTAGGTAACAAACACTTCTCTAATCACTACCTATATGTATGTGCACACCACACACACACACACACACACACACACTCATCACCATCCTGTGAAAAACCTTCTTACTTCCGAGGCAGGAAAATAAAGTGCGGTTGGGAAAAGGAGGCATGATAAAATCCCTAGATACATGTGTAGAACTGTTTTCAAGGCCCTGCACATGGATTTCTCATGATAACTCTCATGGGGTTTTGATAGGATGACCTGGATATGCTGCCAGTGTGGGAATATAATAAAGTGGCTATCACCATTGAGCATTTGCTATCGTGTTTCTGTGGTAGCCCACCCCATACTGTGGTGTGTATTTTTTTCTTCCTTTTTGCTACTTTTACTTGGCTCAAACTTGTTCTGCAGATGCTGGCCCCCCCCCACCTTTAATAAATGTGAAACTTTGCCACCATTTTATGCTTGTTTTGTTCAAATCTGTTCAGAACAGGAAGAATCTAGAAATTACTTCTAGAAGGGGACTCTAGCACCTCCAAAGCTACTAACAACTCCATTTCCTACATGGATAAACTAAGGCACATAGAAAAGTTCACTTAGCTTGGTTAAGTCTGCTAGCTGGCAAGAGGCAGAGCTGGGATTTGAATGGAGAGTATGGTAACTGGACCTGTGCTAGTTCATAAGGTGACCAGCAACCATCCACTGTTATTTAAATTTAAATGCATTAAAATAAAATTAAATAAGTTAAAAAATTCAGTTTCTCAATCATATCCTCCACATTTCAAGTGATCACCAATCACATGTGGCTAGTGTATGGGATGGGGCAAATATAGGCTACCTCCATCATCAGAGAGGATTCTATTGAACAGTGCCAGCCTTGATTTTGTGTTTTTAAAAGTTCAAAAGGCAATAGGGCACAGTGGCACACACCTGTAATGCCTGCTACTCAGGAGGTTAAGGCAGAAGGATCACAAGTTCAAGGCCAGTCTGAGTAACTTAGTGAAGGTATCTCAAAATCAAATAGAAATAAAATAAAAAGGGTTGAAAATACAGCTTAGTGATAGAACACTTGCCTAGCATATGTATGAGGTTCTAGGTTTCATCTGGATCATCAGACACACACACACACACACACACACACACACAGAAAGAGAGAGAGAGAGAGAGAGAGAGAGAGTTAAAAGGTGTGGCCCACTTAGAAAACAATCTGAATATGTCTCCTCATGTTTAGGGGTTAGTCTCCATTTATCTTTTCTCTCCAATTTTTTGTCCCTTTTCTTTCTTTCTTTCTTTCTTTCTTTCTTTCTTTCTCTCTTTCTTTTTGGTTGATTGATGGACAGGATAGCATTTGGATCCTTTTAAAACTAGGCTTTAAAGTCTGACTTATGTTTCATGTACCAGCCACCTTACCACTACCACTCTGACCTTAGGCTCCTACCTGAGACTTTCATGTTTAAAGAGCCATAGCCCATGCTCCTGCCTTTGTGTTAGGTCTGCGGGCTCCTTCTGGAAGCCCCAAATCATGGCAGGGAAAAGAAAGATGCCAAGAGGGTGTTGGCTATCATCTCTTTGTTAGCTTATTTCTCTAGACTTTGCCCTTTATCAGATCAATCTGATATGCTGCCTAGAGAGAGAAGAAAAGATAAAGGAGCTTTCAAATAAGTGTCACAGAAGTCTGCAGCAGTTCTCCTCTGCTCCACTGATTTACGGACATTACCACGAAATTTCCCAGGGCTAGGGTGAGGAAGCATGTGATTCACAATGATTACCAAAAGAGACTTTTGTGATACTGTATTTTGGAGACCTAACAAAGCAGGGTGCTCCCATGAGCAGGCGGCTATCTATAAGGTGAGGTTTTGGGGGAAAGTGACAGGGCTTTATCATCCCCACCCCTATTACAAATGTCCCTCTGGGCTTTTCAAGAAGTCCATGGTACCGTCTCCCCTTAGAAGAAGCTGTGCTGTTTACTTCTATAACTTGTTGGAGAGGCACATCCCCCTCCATGCCCCACCACCCTGACCCGGATCCTGAGATAAACGCAGTGTGGGGAAACTGGATGAAGGGAGAGTAGTTTGCTGAAACCTTGCAGAAGTGTATGCCAGACACACTTCATGTAGTTTTCTCTTTAGCCTGTGTCTGTCTGCAGGCTCAAATTCAGGAAGGATTGCAAAGACTCTCCATTAGTACAATGCTTCTAGACAGATGTTTCCCAGGGTACCCAAGGATCAGGATTTCAAGAATGATAATAACAGGTTTTCAAAAAGATAAGAGGGAGTTGACACTGAGTGCTTACTTGTTTTCATGTCTTGGCATCTGTGATTGATGTTGCAGGTACTTTGCTGCCATATTGACGGAGGGTGGAAAGGTGACAGCATAAGCTAGCACCTGGGTTGTGGGTGTGAGGTACCCTGGACATACCATGTATGAAACAGAGCTGTTCCTTCCTTGTTCCTCTTGCTGGAAACATCCTGTTGTCCTCATGTGTGTTGCTGTAAAACCTTGCCTGTATGTTTTGCAGTGCTCATCAGAGTAGTAATAACAAACTCGGAAGTCTGAATGGCCAGCTGAATGTTTTTAGGGCATTTTAAAGTCCTTGATCTCACTTCACTCTCACCCACTTTCTCTGAGATGAAAAGGGCAACGATGTCATCTCCGTTTTAATGGTGAGGATATGAAGGCTGACAGCAGCCTCAAGGTTTCTTTGCACAAGGTATTTGAATTGCATCTGATTGGAATTCTGGATACACGTATGTTTCTGGAAATTTCTAGTGGCTCATTCTGCTGTCTCTATTGTTAGGCCTTTGGGAGGCAGTAGAGACGTTTGGTTGTTCAGAAGGGAGATACCATAGCTGACACAATGAGTTTTTTCCAAGATTAAATCAGCTGGAAGGGTTGCTACTATTAGCAGTTTCTCTGGGCTAACCTTGCCTCACTTTTGGTCTTCAAACTCCTGCTTTCTGAGTGTAGTGTCTTTCCTTCTCTTTTCTGGAGTAAGAATGCATTTTTAACACTGTTTTTTGTTTTGTTTTGTTGGCTATTGCCCAAATCCATGTTGACAGTGTGGTAAAGGTATCATGAGAATGTTCTGCACAGCTTAACGACATGAACTGGATGTCTAGCATAGCTTCAAATGAAGTGCCTGAAATTAATTGCAGGTTAAGTCTGGACTTCATTTTGTAGGCAGAGGTCAGCTATGGAAGAGTTGGCATGCTAGGGTTTAGAAGGAAACCTTGAGAACTAGGTGTGCCCCAGGATGCTGTGGAGCTGGAAAGGGGATAAACAAGGTGAAGGAATCACGCCAGAGATGCAATTTAATGAATAGTTATTTTGCCAGTTGATTGAAATAGCTGGTTCTTTGCCATTGGTAGGGGCCAGGGGTTTGGCACAGTGGCACAAGCACCTGCCTGGCAAGTGTGAGTTTACGAGTTCAATCCCCGGTACCAAAAAAGAAGAAAACCTACTGGGCTGGGAATATAGCTCAGCAGCACAGCACCTGTCTGGCAAGTGCAAAGTCCTGAGTTTGATTCCCAGTACCAAAAAATGGTTACAATAAGCTGGTCATAGATCCCAAGTGTGTTGTAACTGTCTATTCACTTGTTTGCCTCTCTGAGTGTTGAGGGTAGGGTGCCTAGCTTTATTCCTCAGTTCTATGAGAGAAAGACCCACAGTAAATACTTGTCTGAATGAAAGAAATTTTAGAATTTCCATGCCAGAAACTGACAACTATTGAAATAGGGGATGGAGACTGAACTCAATCTTTGAATACAATGAGCACAAAAGGGAATTTATAGCCCACAGACTAAGGGGGACAGTAGATGAAAAATTACTGAGAGTTTAATTAGATACAAGGGTCAGGGGTTCACATTAAACTGGCTTAACAGGATTCTTAGGCCAAGGGCATAGATGTCAAGGGTAGGGGGTGGAGAATTTCATCAGATATCAAGAGCAGTCATCTAGCTAGGGCTCATGCAGTGAGGGGGTACTTTTGCTAAACCACTTGAAAAGATTCTTTGCTGAAGGATAGGCCTGAGAATGAGGCCTGATCAAGAAGAGGACTTGGAGGAACTTGCCTGAACTTTGGGGAAGGAGGGAGCCTTTGTCATACCCAGTCTGCTGGGGCATAATTTTACACATGTCTGTCTACACCCGTGTAGACTCCATTTGCCGGCAGTATTCATAGTAGTGGAAGCCAGGTGTCGTGGCACATGTCTGCAATCCCAGCACTCAGGAGGCTGAGACAAGAGGATTGCCATGAGTTTGAAGCCAGTCTGGGCTGTATAGTGAGTTCAATACCAGCCTGAACTACATAGGGAGACCCTGTCTCGAAAAGAAAAAAGAGGAGGGGCCGGGGGTTTAGCTCAGTGGTATAAGTGCCTGCTTGGCAAATGGGAGGTCGTGAGTTTGATCCCCTGCACAGACTGAAAAAAAAAGAAAGAAAGAAAGAAAAGAAAAAGAAAAAAGAGGGCCGGAGATTTAGCTCAGTGGCATAAACGCCTGCCTGGTAAGTGTGAGGTCATGAGTTCAATCCGCAGTACAAAAAAAAACAAAAACAAAAACATAGTAGTGGGAGCTGGTGGGAAACCCAAGTTAATGTCAGTGTTTGACAAATGCAGCTGCTGATGACAATCAGCCACGAAGCAGCTTGAAAAACACCTAAGCCTGCGCCCTATCCAACACCTGTTAAATCCTTAGCATTGAAGAGAGGATGAAGAAACTACGTTTAACATGTGTTCCTGGTGATTCTAATCATTGGCTTGTTTGGGGTCAGAGGTTTACAATGTGAATTGACCAAACATAGAGTAGAAAGTGAATGAGAACTGGCTGTTTTGGTAGGAGAAGAAACACCGGAGGGCACCAGCACCTGTGTACTCATCAAAATAGTAAAGTGGATATTGTTTGTAAAATTTGCCCCAGTTGCTTCTCAGGTAATTTTTCTTAAAAATCTTTTAGAAGCATCTGCTACCCCTCAGACACCTGGCACCCTCCCTTTCTCTATTCTTTTAAATTAAGTAAAACCTGCTTAACTATTGCTCACTAAGTTTGCATTGTTGATGAGGAAGACTTTTAAAAAGGGACAGTCTAACAGTTAAAAACTGCATGCTCTGAAGTAAGAAATTCAGACACCTGAGCGGAGGCAGCAAGGTTTCCTGTGTTGTCTGTCTGTCTAGAGATGGAGGAAGAGGGAGACTTACATTTATTGTGCTTGTGCCTAAAGTCAGCTCAGATACATAAGCTTTGCCTCAGATTCATAGGACTGTATGAAAAATATTAGGCAGAGTTCTATCTTTTCCCTTAAAAGACAGAAAAATGAAAGGTTTAAAACTAAACTCTGACTCCCCCATAAGATGTAACCCTTACAGAAATAGCAGTATGTCAGCAGAACAAGGTCTCATTGGCTCATTATCAGGCCAGGTCAGGACATTATTTCTGGCAGCCATAGTCTGTTAGAAATTTTTTTTTCTGAAGGCTAAATGCAGTTTGCTCTCACTTGTTCACAGGAGCCTTCTAGCTGGATCCCTCTTTTTCTTTTCTTGGGCCTCCTTTTAAAATGCTAATTAAATTTGCTTGATCTCCACTATCCCCTCCCCCAGCTAATTTTGGAGATAAAGAAAAGGAACTTGATATCTATAAAAGATGTGCTTGTCTTTCCACCTGAGCTACCTTTGTATTTCATTTCCTTTTATTGCAGGAAATTGTTTCGGGGCCCTAAACACTAACATACATAACATTGATTGTATTCTGCATAACAAATTGGATTAGGATAATTACCACACAGATGTTAAAAAACCCTGAATGCAAATCAGTGCAATTAGTCATGACTTAATATACTATAATTCACACATTGGAATGTCTTATTGTGATTATACTATTTTAGAACTAAATGCTTTAACAGAAAAAGGGGAAGAAAAGAATTCTTTTGCTCTGCTCCTGCACGTGCTGTGAACAAGAAATTGTTTTATGCTAATTTGAAATTTCACTACTCAGAATTCTTATTAACTAATCAGATCCTTCAATTTCTCTTGCCCCCTTTTATATAGAGAATGGTGTTTCTTTAGCAAGGCAATTTCATGCGCAATTCAACTTGAATGCTACCATTATGAACAAAGGAATTTGCACATGAGTGCTTTTGACAAACATAGCTTTAGAAAACTGATCTTTGGGTGCTGGTGGGAGGCAGACCCTCCCCCACTGGTGGCTGGGACCCTGAAACAAAGCAGAGTATAAGCAATTGGAGTGGGTCCATGTAGCCACAAAGAGCCTATCACAAGGGCGGTATGCTCAGAGCTGCCACAAAGGGCTGTGCAGCATGTGTTTAGCAAAGGGGGCAAATAGGGGGTGAGCTCCAGCCTGAGGCCGTGCTCTGAGCTGTGCAACCAGGTGCAACACTGCTGGGGCTTTCCAAGGAAAGGGTGCCTTTTCTAATTCACACAAGGCAGGAATTTGGTCACAGACAGAAGATAGTCCAAGTGCCTAACTAGAAACAATAGCAGCCCGGGGACCCTTTGAATCTGAACTGTGAACACAAATTCAATTCTTAAAACTGTTTTTTGGCTTATCCTACCTCCTAGTGCCCTGTACTTACTTAGAATTGCACACAGTTCAAGGTGCTCTTAGAGTTGTGGTCCACATTTCACACTCTCGAGTACATGCTGTTTGGAATTGTCCTGTATCTTGTTTTACATCAAAGCTTTGTACACTCAACTGATCCTGGGCACCGCACCATATTATGGGTATGCTTGTATCATCATTATACTCTTGAGGTGGGAGATTAAGGTTGGGGCAAACCAGACAACCAACCACGTGGAATGTGTCAAAAATCATGAAAACCCTCTATTAAGCAGCAGAACAACCAGGTGTGGTGGCACAATCCTGTAATTCCAGCCCTCAGGAGGCCGAGGCAGGAGAATCACTGTGAGTTTGAGGCCAGCCTAGGCTACACAGGGAGTTAAAGGCCAGCCTGCACTACATAGTGAGATCCTGTCTCAACTCCTCCACCCTGCAAAAAAAAATAGCAGAGAGAGATATTTCCTAAAAAGAAAAGACATGCACAAAACACAGGACCCAAAATGACTACAGACTAAAAGCCTCTGAGCACTGTTGACAAATCAGAAAGTGGTATTCCTAATTCTTCATTAGAATCTGGTGCTGTTCAGAGGGGACTATCAGCAGATGCTATTATTAATCCTTCCTTTAGTTATAGGCACAACTAATCAAAAGATACTCTTCCTCATCCTTTGTTTACATCTATCATGAGGCCAGGGAAGGTTTTTGTTTTTGGACAATTTATATCTGTCATGAAGCCAAGTGAGTTCTTGCTAGGACAATTGTTCCATGTTATATAGTATTTACAAGAGGTAAGGACCACTACAGGTATTTTGGATACTAAAAGCCCCTTTCCTTTTATCCTCAGGGCCACTGTGAGTCTTCATTGCCTGCTTTTGCTGTGTAGAGTGTCCTGTTTTCTACCTTAATAGACCTATACGCTTGCTGTCTTTTCTATAAAATCTTGTCTAATTTTACATGGAAGATGCCAAGAGCCCAGACAGAAATACCCTGGGACCCTCTTCAGTAACATTCCCTGGAGTCCCCACACCCGTGGTGGTCAGATTTAGCAAATAAAAATAAAGAATGCCCAGTGAAATTTGAATACATTGCATATACTTTTGACATGTTTATGCTAAATAAAATAATTGTTTATCTAAAATTCAAGTTCAATTGGGTGTTCTTTGTGTTACCTGATAATTCTACCCTCGCTGTAGCACAAATCACAGAGCTCGATGCTTCAAATAGATCAAGGCCGCTGATTCTCACAGATGAGCATGCATTCAGCATCACCTGGAGGTGAGACAACCTGGATCTAACCCCAGAATTTCTATTTCAACAAGTCTGGGGTGGTGCCTGAAAATATGCATTTCTAAAAAGTTCCCAGGTATTGCTGCTCCTCCTGAGCAAGGGATCACGAGGTAGGAACCACTGCTCTAGGACAAGCTCAATAATAAATAGGCCCAATGTAAGTGAAGCCCATGTGGTTAAGTTCAAGC
>PVJX010046151.1:0-12428 GCA_004027295.1 Dolichotis patagonum | reverse complement strand
TTTTCTAACAGCCTCATGAGTTGAGTGAAACCAGCAAAAGTCAAGTGACACTATAGAGCGACTTTAACCTTGAAGTCATCAGATTGTGAACTTGAATTTTTCATTCTTAAATTTTTATTAGTACCAAGAATGGATCCATTTGAGGTATAAACTCACTATATTAAAGTGTGTGGTCTGTGAATCCAGAATGTTGATAATGTATGTAATCATAGCAGAATTCACTAGTAAATAAACTTCACATCAGGCAGCATTTAAATTCTGTTCTCTGCTGTATCCCCAATGCTAGTTCATCGTCTGATCTAATGTATAGGGGCTCAGCAAATGTTCGACCATATGATTTAATCCATTACAGTTTGTCTGTAAACGTACCACCTGTCTCTGTTTGGTTTAAGAATTAATGTGTTTTGTGTGGGGGAGGGTGGTTGTTGGTTTGTATGTTTTACTTTTGTTTTGAGATAGGGACTGATTACACGTAGCCCAGGCTGGCCTAGAATTCATGACAGTCTTCCTGCCTCAGCCTCCTGAGTGCTGAAATTACAGGCATGCATAACGATGTCTGGCTAAGAATCACTGTTTATAATCACTTAGCACATTATCTGCCACAAAGTAAGCATTCAGCAAAATTCTCATCAAAGGTTAGATATCTATTATGTTATTTTAAAAATTTACTTAAATGGGGCAGCAAGTGTAGTTATTACAAATAATTTGTTTCACGCCTCAAATTCAACTTTTAGGCAAAATGAGCTATCCCAGTGTATGCTGTGTGCTGAGCCCTCACCTCTGTGGGTTGTAGAGGCAAAAGACTGATATGGGCAGCTTAGAGACTCTCAGAAAGACAGCCACCCAGTAATAATATGTGAGGTGATGCCAAACATCACATTGTGTGCCATAAATGAACGTCATTTCTGTCAGTTTAGAAAAAAACAAGTAGGGATGTAGCCCAGTGGTAGAATATTTGCCAAGTATGTGGCAGGCCTGGGGTTCAATCCCCAGAAGTGTAAAAACAAAACATTTGAGAAGCACAGCACAGGGCTGAGGGAATCCTGAGAAAGGGACATTTCAGCTGCCAGGGGAATGAAATGTTTTCTTAACAAACTGATACTTATGTTGGGCAGGATAACAGTAGAAAATATATTCCTGAATTAAGTTATGGTTTAGGAGTTGGTATAATTTTTAAAGGTTATGGTTAATAGGGATTTATATTCTAATTCTTTGAAAGTTTATAACCTACATAAGGTATTGCATTGTAGTTCAGTTTTAGCTCAAATGTTTAATGAGAAGACTGTTTTCTTTAAACTTTTTTTTTTTTTTTTTTTTTTTTTGAGACAAGGTCCTGCCATGTAGCCCAGGCTATCCTTGAACTCACGGCAGCCCTGCCTCAGCCTTCTGAGTGCTGGGATTACAGGTGTGTACCACCATTTCTGGCTCTCTTTAAACTTTTAAAGTAACAAATTTAAAAATTTAGTCAGGTGCTATAGTTCTACCAAGTGGCATCCTTTTGTTTGTTGTTAACGTATTTTTAAAATACATTTTCTGAGATTTAAGGAAGATCTTGAATAAGAAGATAAGGCAGTTGCCTGGAGCTTTTTCTCTCACAAGGTCAAAGCTCTGGAAATAACCTCTTTTATTGAAGTCTTCTCTCTGCACTTGCATAAAAATGCAAACAAAAGCAGAGCTCACAGTTAATTAGAGCTAGCTTATTGTACAGGGCACTTTCTATGTGGTTATCTTCTTTCTGCATATTCTTTTATGTTGTCATTCTGATTGCAGCATAGAAATGGTTAGATAAAAGCATGGTATATAGGGGCTGGGGATTTATCCCAGCAGCATAAGTGCCTGCCTTGTAAGCGCGAGGTTGTGAGTTCAATCCCTGGTACCGATTTAAAAGAAAAAAATAGTATGGTATATTCACACAGTAGATTATCATGCAGCCATTTAAATGTTTATAGTGGGATCTGTGTGTAATCTCAGCACTCTAGGAGGCTGAGGCAGTCAAGTTTGAGCCCAGCCTCGGCAATGTAGTCACTACCTGATGAGATCCTGTCTCAAATTAAAAAAGGGATTCAAGATATGGTGGCACATGCCTGTAATCCCAGCACTCAACTGAGGCAGGAGAATTGCCGTTAAGTTCATAGCCAGCCTAAACTGCATAGTGAAATCTTGTTTTCAAAAAACAAAACTAGCATAGTGAAATCTTGTTTTCAAAAAACAAAACTAGACAGAAAAGGAATAAAGGACTGTAAAAACATAGTCACCCACAGGAGAAGGCCCTGTCTTTTAAAAAAAGAAAAGAAAAAAGGCTGTAGCTGAATGCAAGTCCCTTGAGTTCAATTCGCAGTACTGCAAATAAAATTATATTTTTTAAAAAAGGCTTATAATGGGAAATGCATGGTACAAATTAAAATGTAAACATCAAATGTATTGAACAATGGTTCAATACATGTGAGAAAATGGGAGATAATAAAAGTCAAAAGAAATAGAAGTTTGCAAAGGAGAAATGTGCTAGATATTAAACAGTTTTCTTTGGTGTTGAGATTATGTGTAGGTTTTTTCTTTTTACTTTACTTTCTTAACCTTCTTACAATGTACATGTTTTTATTGCTGTTACGTGAGGATATGTTTGAGGTAAAGAATGTCCTGAGAGCCACTCTGGTGAAATTTCTCTGTAACTAGAAGGGAAAGCTCTTTTCTTCTCCTTCTCTTCTTTTCTCTCCTCTTTCTTCTCTTCTCTCCCTTTTTTTTTTTTTTCTTGCCATGTTGGGGATTAAACCCAGAGCCTTAAACATGTTAGCTGTGTGTTCTACCACTGAGCGCCATCCATTCCAGCCCTGGAAAGGTACCTTAAACTGAGGCAAGGATTGATTTAAAAATGCTCCTGAGTTGGTTGTTTCATCTGCTTGGTTACTATCTTTCCCAGTTTAACTTCTGGTTGGTATTCTCACCCTTTTTTGGGATCCTCTTTGTCTCTAGCCAGTTATACTTGACTGTACAGTTTTTTAGGGAACTGATTTGTCATATGTACCAGGAACTAAAGAGTAATCATAACCTGTGGTTCAAACCCACTTCTGAGAGTCTAGAAAAAGATCTAAAATATGGCAAGTGTGGTCGTGTTTCACTATGAGTAACAACATGCATTTAAAACTACACTCAGTGAATTGGAACTTGTTGCACCTGAGTCTAGAGGATGATCGGTTGATGCCCTGGGTGGGTTCAGCTGTTGAGTGATCATCAGGGCCTTGCACTCCTTTTTCTGTCATTCTCAGTGCGCTGAAGCTGGACTCTGCAGGATAATGCTGACTAACACAGATGAAAAAGTAAAATACAAAATACCCAACATCCACGATTTAAAGGAAGAGAGATTAAAGTTGGCTCATAGTTTTGAGAGACTCTGTCCCTGGTTGGCTGGCTTCAAGGCAGAGATAGTATGGTGAAAGGGCATGGCAGAAGAAACTGCTCATTTTATGGCCACCAGGGCAGAGAGTGAATGGAGGAGCCAGGGGAGGAGATAGAGAATGCCTCCATCACCCTGCCTTCAGATTTCATTAGCCAGAAATGGGTTCTATTGCCACTCTACCACAAGAGAAACCAGAAAGGAGAAAATGATATGGTTGACCTCTCAGCTGCACCATAATCATGTCAAGAGAACTGGGCTTTTGTTAGCAACAAAAGGGTATGATGGATTTTCAATGGACTACTAGCAGACCACTACCACAAACTGTCTCTAGGGAAGTATTTACTGCAACGTAATTTTCAGTGGCAAAAATAGGCCTAAAATATGAGAATATTTAAGCAACTCAGGATGTACTTGTTATGTAAAGTATTCAAACCTTGTTAATCACTTTGAGCTGGTCAGGAGGCTGAGGCAGGAGGATAGTTATAGGTTTAAGACCAGCCTGAGCTACAAAGTGAGCTCAAGACAAGCCTAAACGGCATAGTGAGACCCTGTCTCAAAAAACAGAAGGAAAAAAAATCATTCTGATAGAAGTTATTTTAAAATATAAAGCCCTAAAGTAATGCAGAAAACATTATATTGTTTTAAATGCAGAATATAAGATAATATGAACTGATTATACAATTTGTGGGGGTGGACATTGGGATATATTTGAAAGTTTCTGCTGCCAGATGACAATGTTAACATAGCTGCCTTTGCCTGCACATTTGCAAACTTTATCTGAAATCTTCACTTGGCATCTGATAAGATCAAGCAAGGTCCAGTATTGAAACTTACAGAATGAGAGTTAGTGGCCTGTGACAAAATTCCAGAAAAAAAGGAACATTTTTCTAAAATTTTAAAGTTTGTGTTGACATACAACATAGACATATAAAAGTACACTAAGTAAATGTACCCTAATATTCAGCACCAGATTTTAAAAAACAAAAAACATTACCAATACCACTTTGGAAGCCCCTTTCGAGTAGAGAACTCTTTAAGAATTACTGAAGTAAAAAAGAGAAAAAGGAGAAAGAAGAGAAGGAGGGGGAAGAAGAGGAAGAAGAAAGAACTGCTATAGACCACCAGAGTTCTTCGTGCCACAGAAGATTTATATGGTGTGGAAACCCTGGACATTATGTCAGTGGTGATTCAGAAGAGAATTCCGAATGCAAAGAAACCTAAGCAGTTCTATATTTTTAAAAAACCTAAGAATAAGTATGTTTTGGGGGTTGTTTTTTGGCTGTGTATTTTGTGGCAATACTGAGCTTGTAAAGACTTGTATCTAGAGGTCCCTGCAGAGCCTCATATACTCAGAGGTGCGCTGTGCTGAGGTGGCTGGATTTAGGGTGTGTGAATTTAGATTAAGGGTGTGTGATAACTAAATTAATCCACTGATTTGTTTAGCATAGTTGTGGGTTTGCGTAGTAGGAAGGCCCATCCTGGGTGTGTGGCACCAACCAGCAGGCTTGCAGCCTGGATGGTATGTAAGGGGAAAGGAAGCAAAGCAGGCTACTTGCTGCTTTCTGCCTGTCCTGCCATAGACTGTTTCTCTGCCATGGCCCCTCTGCTCTGCCCTCTTGCCTTGGAACCAACTGGCTATGAATTGAAAGCTCTAAGACCAGGAGGGAAAATAAACCTTTCCTTCTTTAACTTTAGATACTATATCTGTATCTCAGCAACAAGAAAAGTCATTAACACAAAACTATATCCCCAACTCTTTTTATTTTTTGAGGCAAGGTCTCACTAAGTTGTACAAATTGGACTTGAACCTGCAATTGTGCTGCCTCAGCGTCTCTCAGTGCTGGAATTACAGTCATGCAACACCATGCCTGGCAGATATGTGACTTCTAAATGTCTGTGACCGACAACTTATCAGAGTTCTTTCATTACATACTTACTGTAAAATTCTGGTAACCATTGCAGTGACAGTTTAAATGGCAGAGTTTTTCTTTGAGGTATATACGTACAATCATGGTGCTTACAGCTTCCAATTTTGTAAATGTGCATATGAAAATAGTTGCTGAGTTTACATAGAATATACCTGAGTAGTTTTCTTTATATTTTAAAGATTTTGTAATATTGTTTATAATAATTTAGGCTACTCATTTTTTACAAATTAAAAAACTTCTAGTTCCTTTTTTTAGCAAAAGGCAGTTTGGGTGTACCTGCTATTTCTAATATTTAAATTAGTTCTCCAGCACACTTAGGCCATGGGTTCAATTCCCCATACAACATAAAACACACCAAAAAAACCTAACATCAGAACCTGATTTATTATTATGTGTATGTATGTGTGTATACAAAATGAGAACTATAATTCTGGGAAATTTACAAAAGAGGAAGTTTAAAAGAATTAGATGGAAGCTAAACCAAGTGATGGTATTCAACACAAGTTCTTGTTTGAAGAACACTTGAAATCTTCCTCTGAAATTCTTAAATATTTTATAATTTGTGACTTTAGAAATGTAGAAAGTAAAGCGTCTATTCATCTACCAGTTTTATTCAATGTTGATATACTTATGCCATATACTTTCTTTTCAAGAATGGGAGCATTAAGAGTGTAACTAAGGCTCCACTCAGCCATTTCTCCTCCCTTCTTGGTGTAGAGGTATTCTTCTCTACATTTTTATATGCATATATATGTTGTACATAGCATTAATTTGGGTTGGGTTGGGTTTGGTATGGTCTGGTTTTGTTTTTTGTTTTGTTTTGAGACAAGGTCTTGCTATGTAGTTCAGACTATGTCAACATAGTGTTACTAGTTTAAAACTAGGTAATGTTTTCTTTATGAATGGTATTTTAACTTGTGATTTTATCTTTGTTTTGTTCTTTATAATTTGGGCTTCTCATACAAGATAATCCATATGATATTAAGCTTGTGTGTCTGATTTATTTCATGTAACATGATATCAAGGTACATTCATTTTCTTATGAATGATTCAAGTATCTTTCTGGCAGAGTAGTACTCCATTGTAGGGAAACACTACATTTTCTTTATCCATTCATCTGTTGATGGACAAAGAGGAGTCTTCCATGATTTAGCTATTATGAATTGTGGGATCGGTTTGGTTATTCATATGTATCTAGGAATCTGACCATTTCTTTTGTATTTTTCAATTTATTGGTGTACAGGTTTGTGAAATAGTTTGTTAACTGGTTTTTTTTCTCTAAACAATAGAGACATAAATCTTTCTCTTCAGTGAACTCAGAGAAATCAGTCGTATAGCTAACTTAACTATTTTTTAATATACATAAACAGATATATACACATATACATGTGTTGTTTCTTTCAGCTTCTCACACTGAGACAATATGATGTTTACATGGGTATCTTATTTATTTCACTAATGGGTATGGTCTCTGGTTGTATTCATTTACTTATAAAAGTATCCAGTTTATCTTTTATGGCTGAGTAGTACTCCATTGTATAAAAACACCTCATCTTTTTTATCCATTCTTCAGTGGATGGGCATTTAGGTTGTTTCTAAGACCTGGCTATTAAAAATTGTGCTGCTGTAAACACGGGTGCACATATTACCACTGTTGTGATGCTTTTAATTCTTTTGGGAGGATACCCAGAAAGGGAATAGCTAGGTTGAATGGAACCTCTAGTCCTAGTTTTTTAAGGAATCTTCACACTGATTTCCACAGAGTTTGTACCAGTCTGCATTCCCACCAACAGTGAGAAAGGTTCATTTTTCCCCACAGCCCCTCTAGCATTTGTTATTGGTTGATTTCTTGGTAATAGCCATTCTTTCTGGGGCGAGGTAAAATCTCAGTTTTGCTTTAATTTGCATCTCTGGAATGATCAGTGATGTTGAACATTTTTTCACATAATTGCTGTTCGTATGTCTTTATCTGAGAAGTGTGTATTCATCTCAGATGCCCATTGTTGGGCCTTTAAATCTGTGAGGACTCATTTTTTTTTTAGTTCTTTATACATTCTCAATAGTAATTCTTTGTCTGAGGTACAGCCAGAAAACATTTTCTCCCAAGTTGTATGTTGTCTCTTCACTCTGTTGGTGGTTTCTCTTGCTGTGTGAAACCTTTCAATAGGGTGAGATCCCAGTTGATTGTTTATGATAGTTACTGTGCAATGTGGGTTTTGTTTATAAAGTCTTGGCTTACATCAATGTCTTCAAGAGTTTTAGCTACTCTTTATCTCCCAACAGATTTAATGTTTCTGTTTTAATGTTTAACTCTTTGATCCATTCTGATTTTAGCTTAGTACCTGGTGAAAGATATGAGTCCAGTTTTAATTTTTGGTGTGTGTAGAACCAGTTTTTCCAGCACCATTTATTAATGAGGCTTTCTTCCAGTGAATATGTTTGGCAGTTTTGTCAAAGATGAGGTGGCTTAGTGTGTCTGGAGTTGTTTCTGCATCTTCTAATCTGTTCCATTGATCTTTGGGTCTGTTTTGTCAGTACCACACTGTTTTTTGTTTTTTTTTTAAATCATAGTAGCCTTATAGTGAATTTCAGATCAGGGACTGTAATGCCTCCTGTCTTGTCTTTGTTTACCAGGATTGCCTTTGCTATTCTAGGTCTCTTCTGGTTCCAGATGAATTTTCAGATTGCTTTCTCTAATTCTGTGAGATGTGCTATTAGAATTTTGATTGGGATCGCATTGAATCTGTATAACAGTTTTGGAAGTAATAGCCATTTTCACCATATTGATTCTTCCTACCCAAGAGCATAGGATATCTCTCCATTTTCTAATATCCTCTTCAATCTCCTTTTTCAGAGTACTGTAGTTTTCAATGTAGAGGTCTTTTACACCCTTTGTTAGATTAATTCCTAGGTATTTCACTTTTTGGATGCTATGGTAAAAGGTATTGTTTCCCTGATTTCTCTCTCAGTGAGTTTATTATTTGTGTACAAGAAGGCTATTGATTTTTGAACGTTGACTTTGTAACCAGCTGCATTACTGAATATGCCTATTAAATCTAGAAGTCTTTTGGTGGAGTTTTTGGAGTCTTCTAAGAGTATCATGTTATCTGCAAATAATGATAGTTTAACTTCTTCCTTTCCTATCTTTATTCCTTTTATTTCTTTTTCTTATCTAATCACTCCAGCTAGTTTCCAGGACTGTGTTGAATAAGAGTGGAGACAGTGGACATCTTTGTCTTGTTCTTGATTTTAGAGTGAAAGCTTTCAGTTTTGTCCATTTAGTATGATATTGACTGTTGGTTTGTGATAGATGGCCTTTATTAGATTGAGATAAAGACCATCTATTCCAATTTCTATAGGGTTTTTATCATGAATGGGTGCTGGACTTTGTCAGAAGCTTTTTCTGCATCTATTGGGATGATCATATTTTTTTTCCTTTGGCTTTGTTAGTATGATGTATTACATTTATGGATTTACATAGGTTGTAATATTGCTGCATCCCTGGGATGAAGCCCACTTGATCATGGTGTACAATCTTCTTGATGATTTGCTGCAGTCTGTTTGCCAGGATCTCATTGAGGGTTTTTGCATCAGTGTTTGTTAGAGAAATTGGCCTGTAATTCTCTTTTTTAGTTGGGTCCTTCTCTGGTTTTAGTATCAGGGTAATACTTGCTTCCAGGAATGTATTTGGAAATACTACTTTCCTTACAATTTCATTAAAGAGTTTGAGATGTAATGATGTTAGTCTTCTATAAATTTTGTATAGAATTCAGCAGTGAATCTGTCAGTGCCAGATCTTTTCTTTGTTGATAGGTTTTTAATTACATCTTCGATTTCATTTATTGATACTGGGTTTTTAGGTGTTTGATTCAGGTTTGGTAATTCATATGTATCTAGAAACCTGTCCCATTTCTTCTCTATTTTCCATCTTATTAGAATACAACTTTTCAAAGTAGGTATAGATGATTTTCTGGATTTCTACAGGCTCTGTTTTGATTTCACCCCTTTCATTCCTAATTGATTTGAGTCTTTTCTTTCCTTGTTTTGATAAGGTTGACTAAGGGTTTATCAATTTTAATCTTTCAGAGAATCAACTCTTTGAGTCTCCAGTGTGTTAATTTCTGCTCTGATCTTTATAAATCCTCCCTTGTGCGAGCTTTTGGCTTAACCTGCTCATCTTTTCTAGAAGTTTGAGGTTCAACATTAAGTTGTTTATATGTGCTTGCTCTGTTTTCCTGATATGGGTACTTACTGCTATAAATTTCCCTCATAGGACTGATTTCATTGTGTCCCACAAGTTTGGTATGTTGTTGTCATCATTCAACTCTAAAAACTGTCTAATTTCTTCTTTAATTTAATTTAATCTGTGACCCATTGGTTGTTCAGTAGGGTGTTATTTATTCCATGTGTTTATGAAGTTCTTGTGGTTTCCTTTGGCATGGATTTCCAATTTCATTGCACTGTAGTATGATAGTATGCATGGGATAATTTCAATTCCTTTGCATTTACTTAAGCATGTTAGATGAGCCAGTATATGGTCTATTTTGGAGAATGTCCCATGTGCAGCTGAGAAGAATGTGTATTTTGATGTTGTGGAGCATTCTATAGACATTAGCTAAGTCAATTGTCAGAAGTTTGATTTAGTTCTAATATTTCATTATGGATTTTTTTGTGTAGTTGATCTGTCTTTTTGTGACACTGGGTTATTGAGGTCTCCCAATACAATTGTATTAGGGTTTATTTGATTATTTGATTTTTGATGTGTTAGTAATTATTTTATATAGTTGGGTATACTGGTATTTATTTTATATATATATGATATATACATCATATATATTTATGATTGTTATCTTTTCCTGTTGGATTGTTCCCTTTATGAGAATGTAGTGACCTTCTTTATGTCTCTTAATTAGTCTTGGCTTGAAATTCACTTTGTCTATGAATACAATAGATACCCCTGCTTTTTTCTGAGTTCCTTTCACAAGGAGTATTGGATTCCATCCTTTGACTTTCAGTCTATGAATTCCTTTTTGAATCAGATGTGTTTCTTGTATACAGCATATTGTGGATCTTGCTTCTTGATTCATTCTTCCAGTCTGTGTTTTTTGATTAGAGAATTAATACCATTAATTAATACCATTGATACCATTAACATTGATGGTTATAACTGATACTTATTGACTTATCCTTGTCATGTTAATTTCATGTTTTGGGCTCTCCCTCTATTTCCCCTTCCCTCTAATTGTTTGTCTTCCCTGGTGGATTCCTTCTGTTTCAGTTCATGGAGCTGTAGTCTTTATTACCTCTTTTTAGAATGTCCTACAGAACATCTTGGAGTACTGGTTTGGTGACCATAAATTTCCTCAGATGTTCTTTGTCATGGAAATATCTTATTTCTCCATCAATTTTGATAGATAGTTTTGCAGGGTATATCAATATACCTGCAAGCCTGTCTTCAGTATCTGAGATCTTGTCCTTACATGGGCCTAATCTGCTTTGAATATATAGTGATCTTTGCCTTTTTTTGATCAATTTTGGCTTGGCGTCTACTTTGTCTTAATATAGAACAGCTATCCTGGCTTTGTTTCCCGTTGTGTGGAATGTTGTTTATCATCCTTTGCTTTTTAGTCTGTGAGTTTCTTTGGAGGTTAAATGTGTTTCTTGTGTAGAAGTTACCATTGGATTTTGTTTCTTAATCCATTTTGTCAACCTGTGTCTTTTGGTTGGAGAATTGAGATCATTCACATTGAGAGTTATTATTGACAGATATTGACTTATTCCTTCCATTGTCTTATTTTTCTGTAGGTTTTCCTATTTTTCCCTTCTACTTAACTACTTGTCCTACCCATAGTATTTATTCTGTTTGATCTTTTGTTATTGTTGGTTTAATCTTTGGCTTCATTGTTTCTTTCTAGGAGATCCTTGAGAATTTTTTAGAATGCTAGTTAGATGATCATCAATTTCTTTAGTTGCTGCTTATTATGAAAATGTCTTATTTTTTATCAGTTTTGCAAGATGGTGTCTTAGTTACTTTTTACGTGTTGCTGGGATAAAATACCTGACACCCAAAAGGAAGGAAGGACATGTTTATTTCTTACAGTTCTTGGAAGTTTCCGTCCATAATCAGTTGGCTCAAGGCAGGGTGACATGGCATGGCCGCAGTTCATGTCAGCTGCAAACAGCAAAGTGGAAAATGGCAAGAGAGAGAGATACACCTGCTTCCTGCCATTACATCATATCCTGGCTCCACCCCTACCACTCGCACCACCAATCCAAGCACTAGGCAATGAACCAATCACAAATGCATAATTGCATGAGACTGGTGCCACTGACATAAACTATGACATTCCACCCCTGACCTTAAAGACTCATACACATCCTTTATACAAAAGACATTTAGTCCATCTCCAAGAGTTGCCAAAGCCCTAACAGTTTCAGCGTTGCTGAAAAGTCCAAGTCCCAAGTCTCTTCCAGATCTATGGCAAACTCTTAACTGTGACCCCCTGTACAAATGAAACAGCCTTACACATTTCCAAAATGCAAAGGCACAAGATAAACATTACAATTCCAAAAGTTACAAATAAGAATACAAATCATTGGAACCAAATCAAGTCCAACATCTAGCAGGAAGGACATAGAGTTCCATGCTCTGTATTTGAAGCAATCTGGTTGCAAGAGACTTGGGTGATTCTACCCCCACGATGCTTCCAGGGATTTTAACTCCTGCAGCTTCTTTCTTAAGCCCCCTTTGCTCAGTTTTTACAGCTTTCCTTAGATGATCCACATTCCTGGCTTTTCTAAACTTCTGGGGTCTCCACTGCATCTTTGGCTTCATCCTTACATCTTTATATATTGCCCTCTCAGGGGCACGCTGCTTGGCTTGCCAGGCCTTTTGCAATCAGGGTGGAAGCTGTCTCACCCTCAGAATTTGTGCAATTTTCCTTGCACCTAAAATCAGCCCCACATGGATGCCACCAAGGTTTGCTGCCAGCTGGAGCAGTAGCCAGGCTTTTCTCTCTCTTGGTTGTAGGGGTTGAGTGCCTGGATCACTGGGCTCTGTGAACCTGATTGTGAGGAAAAGCTCCTCTACGTCACCGCCATTCTGG
>PVJX010046150.1:0-12419 GCA_004027295.1 Dolichotis patagonum | reverse complement strand
TATTGTGACATGTGTTCTGTTTTAACCTCACAATTCACATTATGACATTAAAATTTCCTTTGTGACATCATGATTGCCCACTGTGACATCACAATTGCCCACTGAGATATCACCAGTACATTGTGACATCACAGTGCCCAAATATGATATCACAATTCGGTATTGTCACCCAAGAATGCCTTATTGTTACCTAATGATGCCCAGTGGGAATATCATAATTGCATATTATAGCGAAACAACTCCCTGATTATGAGCTCCTGTTCTATAGTTATAACAGCACAATTAACCTTTATGACATCACAATTCCCAATTGTGACATCTCAATGACATGTTATGACAGCATAGTTCCAAATTATGGCATTACAATACCCCATTGTAACACCACCCTGCCCTATTTTGACATCAGGATACCCACATCAGGAATTGTCAATTCCCCATTATGAACAGACAATTCTGCATTGATGTTACAGTTTTCTCTTGTGACTTCATATCTGCCCAGTGTGACACAATTGCCCATGATGACATCAAAGTCCCCATTATAGCATCACAATTCCTTTTTTTTCACAGTATAATGATTCACTGTCACCTCAAATTGCAGTGTGGTGACACTAACTTGGCCAATTTTGACAGCATTATTTCCGGTGTGACACCAAAATTACCCTATTATGACCTCACATTTCCCTCATTAGAGCAGCACAATCAATCTTTATGATAACACAATTCCCCACTGTGACAACATAGATGCATATTATGACATGAATGTACCAAATATGGCCTCAAAATATCCCATTGTGACATCATCATGCCTTATTGTGACTTCACACATCCTATTGTGGTATCACACCACACCATTGTGACATCATAGTTCTACACATGACTTAAGAATTCCCCATCATGATATCATAATGATCCATTACAACATCACAATAAACCCTAGAGATATCAGAGTTCTCCAGGGAAAAGAGTAGATGCATGATTGTGGCAGAACAACTCTCCACTGCGATATCACAGCACCTTATTGTGACACCACTGTACACCATGATGAGACACTTTTCACTGTTAGTTCACAATTCCCCATGGTGATCTCACACTGCCCTCCTTACCATACCAGTGTCCTCATTATGGTACCATGCCAGTCATTTATGCTGTCACTATGCCCCTCTGTGACCTCCAAATTCCCTATTGTGATATAAAATATCCCATCATGACATCACAATTCTCTACTATGCCATCAGGAAACCCCCATTAGGATCTCACTCTTCCCCCATTTTGACTTTATAAAGTGACGTCAATAGCTCATAATTTCCATTTTGATTACATAATGCTCCTTTAGGTCCCCATCACAACCTATGTTTACCTTAATTATGATTAGAAGATCTTCCAAGGCACACTTCTACACTTCATACAGCTCCAAGCACCAAAAAAGTACTGGATTCAGAGTTCTAAGGTTTATGTTTCAAATTGTTTCTGCTAAAAAATGCCTACACTTGAATGTAACATTGGCTTTTTCAGGCATTTGAGAACTCTTTTCCAGTCTCAAGATATTGGAAGAATTGTAATTTTTTTATCTATTTTTCAATACTATTTTACACACACAAAACCAGATGTAATTTTGATATTTTTTTCCTTTTCCTTCCTTTCCTTTCTTTTACTACTCCTGCTGTGACATCACCATGTCCTACTGTGACATCATATCACCCTATTGTGACCTCGTATACTGCCAATGTGACATCACAATTCACAATTAAGATCCCACAATTCTCATCGTGACACTTAAATTATCTTACAATATCACAATTGCCAATTGTGACACCACAATGATCGATATGACATCATGGTATCACATTTTGGCATTATGCTATGCCTTTCTGACATCATAATGCACTATTATGACATGTGTTCTTTTGTGACCTCGCAACTCCCAGTATGAGATTACAATTTTCCTTTGAGATATCATCATTGCCCACTGTGATATCACAATTGCCCACTGTGATATCACCAGTATAATTGTAACATCACAGTGACCCAGTATCATATCACAATGTTGTATTATCACCCAATAATGCCATATTGTTACCTGATGATGCCCAGTTGGAACATAACAATTCCCTATTTTAGCAAAACTACTCCTAAGTTATGAGCACAAGTTGCCTAATTATAACAGCACAATTAACCTTTATGATATCACAATTCCCAACTGTGACATCACAGTGACATGTTATGACATCACAGTTCCACATTATGGCATTACAATACCCAATTGTGACACCACGCTGCCCTATTTTGAAATTATCATACCCTTCTCGTGACTTGTCAATTCCCAATTATGCCCACATAATTCCCCATTGATGTTACAGTTTTCTTTTGTGACATGATATCCTCCCAGAGTGGCACAAGTGCCCATGATGTCATCAGAGTCCCCTTTATAGCATCAAAATTCCCCTTTTTCACAGGGTAATGCTTCACTGTCAAATGAAGGTGTGGTGACACTAGCTTGGCCCACTGTGACATCATCATTTCCATTGTGACACCACAATTACCCTATTATGACCTCACATTGCCCTCACTAGAGCAGCACAATCAACATTTATGTTAGTATAATACCCCACTGTGACAACACAGTTGCACCTTATGACATCACTTTTCAAAATATGGCATCGAAATATCCCATTGTGACATCATCCTGCCTTATGGTGACTTCACACTTCCTATAGTGGTATCAAAACACCATGTTGTGACATCATAGTGATCCATATGACTTCAGAATTGCCCATCATGATATCATAATCATCCATTACAGCATCACAATTAACCTATGTGACATTACATTTCTGCAGTGATAACAGCACATGCATCATTAAGGCACAACAACACTCCACTGTGACATCACAGCGTCCTTTTGTGATACCACTGCACCGCATGCGGTCATACTTTTCACGTTTACTTCCAATTCCACATTATGTTCTCACATTGCCCTCCTTATCATCTCATTGTGCTCATCATGCTAGCATGCCCTTCCTTTATGCAGTCACTATGCCCCACCGTGACCTCCAAATTCCATATTGTAATATAAAAAATCCCATTATGACATCACAATTCTCTGCTGTGCCATCAGAATACCCCCATTAGGATCTCACTCTTCCCCCTTTTTGACTTTATAAAGCCACATCATTAGCTCATAATTTCCATTTTGATCAGATAGTGCTCCATTAGGGCCCCATCACAAACTATGTTTACCTTAATTATGATAAGAAGCTCTTTGAAGGGACAATGCCACACTGTATACAGCTCTCAGGCCCAGAAAATGTACTGGATTGAGAGTTCTAAGATTTATGTTTCAGCTTGTTTCTGCTAACAAATGCCTTCACTTCAATGTAACATTGGCTTTTTCAGGCATTTAAGAACTCTTTTCCAGTCTCAAGATATTGGAAGAATTGTAATATTTTTATTTATGTCTTTTAATACTTGGTTCACACACACACAAAAGCAGATGCCAGTTTGATATTTCTTTCCTTTTCCTTCCTTTCCTTTCTGTTCCTATTCCTGCTGTGACATCACCATGTCCTAATGTGACGTCATAACGCCCTATTGTGACCTCGTATACTGCCAATATGACATCACAATTCACAATAAAGATCTCACAATTGTCAACATGACATTTAAATTATCTTACAACATCACAATTGCCAATTTGACACATAATGATGGATATGACATCACGGTATCACATTATAGCATCATGCTAGGCCTTTGTGACATTATAATGCCCTATAGTGAAATATGTTGTATGGTGACCTCGCAACTCTCATTTTGCCTTTACAATTTCCCTTGGTGACATCACAATTGCCCACTGTGATATCACCAGGATGATTGTGAAAACACAGTGCCCCCCTAATTTATCCCTATGTCGTATTGTCACCCTACAGTGCCATTTTGTGAAGTCATGATGCCCAGTTGGAACATCACCATTCCCCATGATAGCAAAACAACTCCCCAATGATGAGCTCACGTTGCCTAATTATAGCAGCACAATTAACATTTATGACATCACAATTCCCAATTGCAACATCACAGTGACCTGTTATGACATCATAGTTCCAAATTATGGCATTGCAATGCCCCATTGTGAAACCACCATGCCCTACTTTGACATCATGATGTCCTCTTCATGACTTGTCAATACCCCATTATGACCAGACAATTCCTCATTGATGTTACGGTTTTTTTTGTGGCATCATAACCTCACAGTATGACACAAGTGCCCATGATGACATCACTGTCCCCATTATAGCATCAAAATTCCTTTTTTTCACAGGGTAATGCTTCACTGCCACATCAAGGTGCCTTGTGGTGACATTAGCTTGGCCCATTGTGACATCATCATTTCCACTGTGACACCACAATTACCCTATTAAGTCCTCACATTGCCCTCATTAGTGCAGCACAATCAACCTTTATGATACTACAATTTCCCACTGTGACAACATAGTTGCACATTATGACATCGCAGTACCAAATATGTTATCAAACTATCCCATTGTGACATCATCGTGCCTTATTTTGAATTCGCACATCCTATTTTGGTATCACAACATCCCATTGTGACATCATAGTTCTCCATATGAGTGCAGAATTCCCCATCATGATATCATAATCGTCCAGTACAGCATCAAAATAAACACTTGTGACATCACAGTTCTCCAGTGATAACACTGGATGCACCATTGTGACAGAACAACTCTCCCCTGTGACATCACAGGACCCTATTATGACACCACTGCATCCCATGATGACATACTTTGTCTGTTCCTTCACAATTCCCCATTATGATGTCACATTTCCCTGGATATCATCACAGTGTCCCATTATGGTACCGTGCCATTCCTTTATGCAAGCATGATGTTCCAATATGACCTTCAAATTCCCTCTTGTGATATCAAATATCCCATTATGACATCACAATTCTCTGCTCTGCCATCAGGATACTCCCGTTAGGATGTCACATTTCCCACATTCTGACTTTATAAAGCCACATCATTAGCTCATAAGTTCCATTTTGATCACATAATGCTCCATTAGATACCCATCACAGATGATGTTTACCTTAATTATGAATATAAGATCTTCGAGGGCACCCTACTATACTTCATACAGCTGCCGGCCAAAAAAAGGACTGGATTCAGAGTTCTAAGATTTATGCTTCAACTTGTGTCTGCTAACAAACGCCTTCACTTGAATGTAACATTTGCTTTTTCAGGCATTTAAGAACTCTTTTCTATCTCAAGATATTGGAAGAATTGTAATATTTTTATCTATGTCTTTTAATACTTGGTTCACACATACACAAAACCAGATGTCAGTTTGATATTTCTTTCCTTTTCCTTCCCTTCCATTGTTTCCTATTCCTGCTGTGACATCACCAAGTCCTAATGTGACATCATAACGCCCTATTTTCACCTCGTATACTGCTAATGTGACATCACAATTCACAACAAACATCTCCCAATTTTCATCATGACATTTAAATTATCTTACAACATAACAATTGCCAATTGTGACACCATAATGATGGATATGACTTCACGGTATCACATTATAGCATCATGCTAGGCCTTTGTGACATTTTAATGCCCTATTGTGACATTTGTTCTATTGTGACCTCGCAACTCTCCTTTTGACTTTACAATTTCCTTTGGTGACATCACAATTGCCCACTGTGATATCACCAAGACCATAGTGACACCACAGTGCCCCACTAAGATATCACAATGTTGTATTGTCACCCTACAGTGCCGTTTTCTGAACTCATGATACCCAGTTGGAACATAACCATTCCCCATGATAGCAAAACCACTCCCCAATGATGAGCTCATGTTGCCTAATTATAGCAGCACAATTAACCTTTATGACATCACAATTCCCAATTGCAACATCACAGTGACCTCTTATGACATTATAATTCCACATTATGGCATTGCCATGCCCCATTGTGACACCATACCGCCCTATTTTGACATCATGTTGTCCTTTTCATGACTTGTTAATACCCCATTATGACCAGACAATTGCTCATTGATGTTACATATTTTTTTTGTGACATCATAACCTTGCAGGTTTACACAAGTGCCCATGATGACATCACACTCCTCATTATAGCGTCAAAATTCGTTTTTTTCACAGGGTAATGCTTCACTGTCACATCAAGGTGCCTTGTGCTGACATTAGCTTGGCCAATTGTGACATCATCATTTCCAGTGTGACACCACAGTTTCCCTGTTAAGTCCTCACATTGCCCTCATTAGTGCAGCAAAATCAACCTTTATTATACTACAGTTTCCCACTGTGACAACATAGTTGCACATTATGACATCACTGTAGCAAATATGGCATCAAAATATCACATTGTGACATCATCATGCCTTATTTTGAATTCACACATACTATTTTGGAATCACAACATCCCATTGTGACATCATAGTTCTCCATATCACTGCAGAATTCCCAATCATGATATCATAATCATCCATTACTGTATCAAAATAAGCCCTGTGACATCACAGTTCTCCAGTGATACTGGATGCACCATTGTGACAGAACAACTCTCCCCTGTGACATCACAGCACCCTATTGTGACAACACTGCACCCCATGATGACATACTTTTTACTGTTACCTCACAATTCCCCATTATGATCTCACATTGCCCTGGTTATCATCTCAGTGTCCGCATTATGATACCGTGCCATTCCTTTATGCTAACATGATGTGCCACTATGACCTTCCAATTCCCTATTGTGATATCAAATATCCCATTATGACATCACAATTCTCTGCTCTGCCATGAGGATACCCCCATTAGGATCTCACACTTCCCACATTATGATTGTATAAAGCCACATCATTAGCTCATAAGTTCCATTTTGATCACATAATGCTCCATTAGGGCCCCATCAAAAACGATGTTTACCTTAATTGTGAATAGAAGATCTTCGAGGGCACCCTACTACACTTCATACAGCTGCTGGCCAAAAATGACTGGATTCAGAGTTCTAAGATTTATGCTTCATCTTGTGTCTGCTAACAAATGCATTCACTTGAATGTAACATTTGCTTTTTCAGGCATTTAAGTACAGTTTTCCAGTCTCAAGATCATGGGAGAATTGTAATTTTTTTATCTATTTCTTTTAATGCTAGGTTCCCACACACAGAAAACCAGACACCAGTTTGATATCTTTCCTTTTCCTTCCTTTCCTTTCTTTTCCTATATCTCCTGTGACATCACCATGTCCTACTGTGACACAATAACGCCCAAATGTGACCTTGCATACTGCCAATTTGACATCACAATTCACAATTAAGATCTCACAATTCTCACCATGACATTCAATTGTATTACAACGTCACAATTACCAATTGTGACACCCCAATGATGGACATGACATCATGGTATCACATTATAGCATCATGTTATGCCTTTGTGACATCATAATGCCCTATTGTGTCATGTGTTCTCTTGTGACCTCGCAACTCCCATTATGACATTACAATTTTCCTTTGTGACCTCATGATTGCACACTGTGACATCACAATTGCCCACAGTGATATCACCAGGAGCATTGTGACATCACAGTGCCCCACCATGATATCGCAATGTTGTATGGTCACCCAATAATGCCATATTGTGACCTCATGCTGCCCAAATGGAACATCACCGTTCCCTATGATGACCAATCTACTCCCAAGTTCTGAGCTCATGTTGCCTATTTATAGCAGCATAATTACCCTTTGTGACATCACAATTCCCATTTGGAACATCACAGTGACATGTTATGACATCATAGTTCCACATTATGGCATTACAATACTCAATTGTGACACCACGATGCCCTATTTTGACATTATGATAAACTTCTCCTGACTTGTCAATTCCCCATTATGACCACATAAATCCCAATTGACGTTACAGTTTTCTTTTGTGACATGATAACCTCCCAGTGTGGCACAAGTGCCCATGATGACATCAGAGTCCCCATTATAGCATCAAAATTCCCCTTTTTCACAGGGTAATGCTTCACTGTCACATCAAGGTGTAGTGACACTCGCTTGGTCCACTGTGACGTGATCATTTCGAGCATGATACCACAATTACCCTCTTATGACCTCACATGGCCCTCACTAGAGCAGCACAATCAACATTTATGTTACTACAATACCCAACTGTGACAACATAGTTGCACATTATGGCATCACTGTTCAAAATATGGCATCGAAATATCCCATTGTGACATCATCATGCCTTATGGTGACTTCAAACATCCTATTGTGATATCACACCGCGTTGTGAAATCATAGTGATCCATATGACTTCAGAATTCCCCATCATGATATCAAAATCATCCATTATATCATCACAATTAACCCAGGTGACATTTCATTTCTTCATTGATAACAGTAGATGCATCATTGTGGCACAACAACACTCCACTGTAACATCACAGCGTCCTATTGTGATACCACTGTACCCCATGGGGACACACTTTTCACGTTTACTTCCAATTCCCCATTATGTTCTCACATTGCCCTCGTTATCGTCTCAGTGTGCTCATCATGCTATCATGCCGTTCTTTATGCAGCCACTATGCCCCACTGTGACTTCCATATTCCCTATTGTGATATCAAAAATCTCATGATCACATCACAGTTCTCTGCTGTGCCATCAGAATACCCCCATTAGGATCTCACTCTTCCTCCACTCTGACTGTTTAAAGCTACATCATTAGCTCATAATTTCCATTTTGATCAGCTAGTGCTCCATTAGTGCCCCATCACAACCTATGTTTACCTTAATTATGATCAGAAGCTCTTTGAAGGGACACTGCTACACTTCATACAGCAACAGGCCCAGAAAAAGTACAGGATTGAGAGTTCTAAGATTTGTGTTTCAGCTTGTTTCTGCTAACAAATGCCTTTACTTGAATGCAACATTAGCGTTTTCATGCATTTAAGAACTCTTTTCCACTCTTAAGATATGGGAAGAATTGTAATACTTTTATATATGTCTTTTAATACTTGGTTCACACACACACAAAACCAGATGCCAGTTTGATATTTCTTTCCTTTTCCTTCCTTTCCTTTCTTTTCCTATTCCTGCTGTGACATCACTATGTCCTAATGTGACGTCATAATGCCTTACTTTGACGTTTTATACTACCAATGTGACATCACAATTCACAATAAAGACCTCACAATTCTCATCATGACATTTAAATTATTTTACAACATCATAATTGCCAATGGTGACACCATAAAGATGGATATAACATCACGGTATCACAGTATAGCATCATGCTATGTCTTTGTGACATGAAAATGCCCTATTGTGACATGTGTTCACTTGTGACCTCACAACTCCCATTATGACATTACAATTTTCCTTTGTGAACTCATGATTGCCCACTGTGACATCACAATTGCCCAATGTGATATCACCAGGACCAGTGTGACATCACAGTGCCCCACCATGATATCACAATGTTGTATGGTGAGCCAATAATGCCATATTGTTAACTCATGCTGTCCAAATGGAACATCACCATTCCCCATGATAGCCAATCTACTCCCCAATTATGAGCTCATGTTGCCTATTTATAGCAGCATAATTAACCTTTTTGACATCACAATTCCCAATTGCAACATCACAGTGACATTTTATGACATCATAGTTCCACATTTTGGCAGAACAATACACAATTGTGACCCCACGCTGCCCTATTTTGACATTATGATACCCTTCTCGTGACTTGTCAATTCCGCATTATGACCAGATAATTCCCCATTGATGTTACAGTTTTCTTTTGTGACATGATAAACTCCCAGTTTGGCACAAGTGCCCATGATGACATCAGAGTCCCCATTATAGCATCAAAATTCCCCTTTTTCGCAGGGCAATGATTTACTGTCACATCAAGTTATTGTGACAGTAGCTTGGCCCACTGTGACATCATCATGTCCAGTGTGACACCACAATTACCCTATTATGACCTCACATTGCCCTCACTAGAGCAGCACAATCAACATTTATGTTACTACAATACCCCATTGTGACAACATAGTTGCACATTATGACATCACTGTTCGAAATATGGCATTGAAATATCCCATTGTGACATCATCATGCCTTATGGTGACTTCACACTTCCTATTGTGGTATCAAAACACCATGTTTTCACATCATAGTGATCCATATGACTTCAGAATTCCCCATTATGATATCACAATCATCCATTGCAGCATCACAAGTAACCAATGTCTCATTACATTTATTCAGTGATAATAGTAGATGCATCATTGTGGCACAACAACACTCCACTGTGACATCAGAGCATCCGTTTGTGATACCACTGTACCTCATTGGGACATATTTTTAACGTTTATTTCCAGTTCCACATTATGTTCTCACATTGCCCTCGTTATCATCTCAGTCTGATCATCATGCTACCATGCCATTCGTTTATGCAGTCATATGCCCCACTGTGACTTTCAAATTCCCTATTGTGATATCAAAAATCCCATTATGAAATCACAATTCTCTGCTGTGCCATCAGAATACCCCCATTAGGATCTAACTCTTCCCCCATTCTGACTTTATAAAGCCACATCATTACCTCATAATTTCCATTTTGATCAGATAGTGCTCCATTAGGGCCCCATCACAACCTATGTTTACCTTAATTATGATTAGAAGCTCTTTGAAGGGACCCTGGTACACTTCATACAACTCCAGGCCGAGAAAAAGTACTGGATTGAGAGTTCTAAGATATATGTTTCAGCTTGTTTCTGCTAACAAATGCCTTCACTTGAATGTAACATTGGCATTTTCAGGCATTTAAGAACTCTTTTCCATTCTCAAGATATTGGAAGAATTGTAATATTTTTATCTCTGTCTTTTAATACTTGGTTCACACATACAGAAAACGAGATGCCTGTTTGATATTTCTTTCCATTTCCTTCCTTTCCTTTATTTTCTATTCCTGTTGTGACAGCACCATGTCCTAATGTGACCTCATAACGCCCTATTGTGACCTCCTATACTGCCAATGTGACATCACAATTCACAATAAAGATCTCACAATTCTCATCATGACATTTAAATTATCTTACAACATCACAATTGCCAATTGTGACAACATAATGATGGAAATGACATCATGGTATCACATTATATCCTGACATTTAAATTGTCTTACAACGTCATAATTACCAATTGTGACACCACAATGATGGACATGACAACATGGTATCACATTATAGCATCATGCTATGCCTTTGTGACATCATAGTGCCCTATTGTGACATGTGTTCACTTGTGACCTCGCAACTCCCATAATGACATTACAATTTTCCTTTGTGACCTCATTATTGAACACTGTGACATCACAATTGCCCACTGTGATATCACGAGGACCATTGTGACATCACAGTGCCCCACAATGATATCACAATGTTGTATGGTCACCCAATAATGCCATATTGTGACCTCATGCTGCCGAAATGGAACATCACCATTCCCCATGATAGCCAATCTACTCCCCAATTATGAGCACATGTTGCCTAATGATAGCAGCATAATTAACCTTTTTGACATCACAATTCCCAATTGCAACATCACAGTGACAGGTTATGACATCATAGTTCCACATTATGGCATTACAATACCCAATTGTGAAACCATGCTGCCCTATTATAACAGTATGATACCCTTCTCATGACTTGTCAATTCCCCATTATGACCAGATAATTACCCATTGATGTTACAGTTTTCTTTTGTGACATGATAAACTCCCAGTGTGGCACAAGTGCCCATGATGACATCAGAGTCTCCATTATAGCATCAAAATTTCCCTTTTTCACAGGGTAATGCTTCACTATTTCATCAAGGTGTGGTGACACTAGCTTGGCTCACTGTGACATCATCATTTGCAGTGTGACGCCACAATTAACCTATTATGACCTCACGTTGCCCTCACAAAAGAAGCACAATCAACATTTATGTTACCGCAATACCCCACTGTGACAACATAGTTGCATATTATGACATCACTGTTCGAAATATGGCATCGAAATATCCCACTGTGACATCATCATGCCTTATGGTGATTGCACATATCCTATTGTGGTATCACAACACCGCGTTGTGATATCATGGTGATCCATATGACTTCAGATTTCCCCATCATTATATCATAATCATCCATTACAGCATCACAATTGCCTCATGTGACATTACATTTCTTCAGTGATAACAGTAGATGCATCATTGTGGCACAGGAACACTCCACTGTGACATCACAGTGTCCTTTTGTGATACCTCTGTACCCCATGCGGACATACTTTTCACGTTTACTTCCAATTCCCCATTAT
>PVJX010046149.1:0-12420 GCA_004027295.1 Dolichotis patagonum | reverse complement strand
CTTTGTCATGGAAGTATCTTATTTCTCCATCCATTTTGAAGGACAGTTTTGCAGGGTATGTCAGTCTGGGTTGGAAGTGGTTTTCCTTTAGGATCTGAAAGACTTCACTCCATGCTCTTCTTGATTTCATTGTTTGTGTTGAGAAGTCTGCCGTGATTCTGATAGGTTTTCCTTTATAGGTGATCTCTCTTTTATCTCTGACAGTTTTTAGTATTCTATTCTTATGTTGGATTTCTGGGATGGTGATTATTATGTGTCTGGGTGTAGTTTTATTTTGGTTATGGCTCTTTGGAGTTCTATATGCTTCATTTATCCAGATGTCTGTTTCTTTTCTCATGTTTGGGAAGTTTTCAGCTATTACTTCTGTAAATATCCTCTTGATATCATTTGGGCTGTCCCCTTCTTTTTCATTTATCCTTATTAATCTTATGTTATTTTTCTTTGCATCATCTTGCAGGTGTTGAATTGTTATTTCCTGATTCTTTGTATTTTTAAAAGATCTTGTCTTTCCTGCTCACTGGCTGCAATCTTATCATCGAGGTCTGAAATTCTGTCTTCACTTTCATTGAGGCGGTTTTTACAGCTTTCAATAGAATTTTTCATTTCCCGTATATCTCTTTGAATCTGCTTTATGCATTCTTCTTGTTTCTTATATTGTTCTTTGAGGGATTCTATCTGTTTGCTTTGTTCCTCTAATTTTTTAGCTGTGTTTTCACTAGATGCGTTCACTATTTCTTTCACTATTTTTATCAATTCTTCTTTTACCTGGGCAAGTATTTCTGGTTTGAATTTCTCCATAGCTTTCTCTATTTGCATATTTATTTCATTTGATATCATTTCAGACATTTCAGGTGTATGGCTTCTTTCTTCTTCTATGTACACAGCTTCTAAGCTTTCTTGGGGAGGGCTAGGGCTTTGAGCCTGCCTTTTGGTCTTTCCTTTTGTCATTTTTCTATATTTGCTTACTTTGAGCGGTGTTCCAAAGGTTTCTTTGCACGTGTGGCAAATTACCTGTTACACCCTCAGTTCCTGGAGGGGCCGTGGCTCCCCCACAGGCTCTTGGCTTCCTCACTGGGTCCTAACTCCCCTCTGTGGGCTCCTGGCTCCCTAAGTTGTAAGGCGAATGCTGGGTGTGGCCACCCCAGAGCCTGTGGAATCTCAGGCAGGCCAGGCCACCATGCTTTGTCCCAGGCAGGTCTCCAGGAGGTTCCCTGCGAATGAAGGGCCTACAGGTCCCAAAGAGTCAGGCCAGAATGTTGGTTTCTAAAAAGTTCCTGGTCCCAAACAGACCTGGCCAAGATGCCAGTCTCCACAATATTCCCAATCCAAACAGTCCAGGCCACTCTGCGGGTCCGAGAGTTTTGGGTCCCAAAGAGACAGGCCGCGATGCTGCTTTCTGGGAGACTTCCTGGGGGGGTGAAGGGCGGGGCTACGGGCCCCAACAGACCTGGCCCAGATGCCGGTCTCCAGGCAGTTCCCTGCGGATGAAGGGCGGGCCTACCAGTCCCAAACAGTCGCGCCGAGATGCAGGTCTGCGCAGACTTTCGATCCAAACAGCCCAGGCCACTCTATGGGTCCGAGAGTTTTGGGTCCCAAAGAGACAGCCCGAGATGCTCATTTCTGGGAGACTTCCTGGGGGTGAAGAAGTAGTGATTTCTTAATGTTTTTTTGTTCTTTTCTTTTTTTTGCTTGGAATTGTGTATTGTTGCTACCCTTTTGTCTGTTTTTTTTTTTTCTCTTTAAATAAAAAAAATTAATCATCTCAACCACTCAGAGGGCTGAGGCCAGCAGGATGGCAAGTTGATAAGCTGAGATACTTTGGGCAACTCAGTGAGACCCTGTATCAAAATAAAAATACAAAGAATTAGGGATGTAGCTTCGTATGATTCCCTGAGTTCAGTACCCAGTAATACACACACACACACACACACACACACACACACACACGCACACGCACACGTATACGCACATGGAGGTGGGGAGGGGGGAGAGGTACTAAATTCAAACTTCTTGCTGCATTATGATGTTAAGAGTCATGGAAATTCTATGGTGAGGATACAACTTAATTGTACCGCAAAAAAGCCCATGATTCCAGAGGTTCTGAGGCTTGATCTGATCTGTACTGTGTCAGAATCGGGAGGTGCTTGAAATTTAGGAGGTGGGATGAGTGGGAGCTCCTTATGTCCCCAGGAGCAGGCTCTCAAAAAACCCGGAGTTATTTCTCCTGGGATCTCTAGTCAGTGCTCTTGAGAGGGTTCTTGCAACAGGACTCAGCTTGGCCCTTCTTGTGCTCTTGGCTTCCTGGATCCAGATGTCATCTTGCTCTGGGATGCACTCACACCATTGAAAAGGGCCAACAGGGACAAGAGCAAAAGACATGGGGAAGTCCTCATCACAGAGCTGGTATTTTGTCATTTGCATTTTGAACACCTAGACTGTGAAGTAAATAAACCTCTTTTTATTATAATATTAACCTATTTCAGGTATTTTGGTATAATAGTGAAAATTTCCAACTACAGACATGCCAGTCTTGTTCACCACTGTGCTTAGCACAGTTCCAGGTACACAGTGAATACTTAAAAACATCTGTTAGACAAAGAAAGAAAAAGGAGAATGGAGAAAAGAGGCATATCACATGGGCGGGACCAATGGTGCCTCTTCAAAATTGTTTTGAGACTTTTCCCAAAACATAGCCCAACCCCTTACACAAATGAAATTTTCAAAATTTTTATTTTTTACCGGAGATAACAATGAAGAAAATTTAGAATAATAGGTAGCAAACACCTTATCTACAGGCAAAAGCTGACAACACACCTGTCATATATTTGTTGACGAGTACAGCCTCCCTTGAATCCTTCCACAAAAACCATTTGTGAAATGAACCTCTAGGAATAGTATACACTAACCTGCTGATTATAGTTGTAAAAACACAACTTTCACCTTTAGGAACATATTCCAGGAATGATTTTGGCTTAGCAGGAATTGATCCGAAGCCATTGCCCCTGAAATTCGAGGCATAGGAGTTTCACTCTTGGTGCCTGACTATTACTTGGGGTGACTGTCATTCAGGACAGAGTATGCCTCTTTTTGTTCTCACAGCACGTTGGGCTGGGTAAATGGCAGTGCAGACATCTTTTGTAAAGGAGGCTGCAGTACTAAATCATTAGTATATATCTGAAACAAAGGACAAAGCATCCTCCATTGGGGACTACTGTGGGAAAAATTTTGTATGTGTTCAGAAAAGCTATACTTAACTGACCCCAACTCTGCACTCAGTATAAAAGCTTGTTTGTTATAAAGACCAAGTTATTGACAGGGCTTTTATTTTGAGTATAATCAGTTAAATCCAAAGTGAAATGTTGGGGAAAGCTCAGCCTAGTATCAATAGGTGATCTTGCCTATTGTTCGTAAGGGCTTCCAGAGTAATGGATAAATGCTGTATGGACTTGGACTCCTACTGGAGGTCTCAGGCAGAGTAGCTCTGGAAACCTCACACTGGCACTCCTTACGGAGAAAGTAAGCACAATTGATTAGGAAAAACAGTTTTCAGGAAGTAGAATACACTTGTTTTATTTTCTAATGGGTCCAAATAGGTAACCAAATTGTAGTGGACTCTACCAGCCAGACCTCGAGAAAACCTCAAATAGATCTCTGGGGAAGAAATCTTCATTAGGTTATTATATTTTTTTGAGGTTTTAAACTAAACTTTGTAAAAAAAAAAAAAGACATGGCCAGAATTCAATCAGGGAGGAACATGTCATCTACAAAATTTCAGACAATTGTACTGAACTTTAAAAACTGAAGAGAAAGACTCAAGAGAAAGACTCAAATGTGAAGGTCTGTGTTCACATTCAGCCAAATCTGTGCCTGATTATGTCAAAAACCTGATCTCATTCATGGTCATATATGCAAAACTCCGGACCCCTCCAAAAGGATTTGGGTCTTTTGGGTAGAATAAGAAGTTTATATAAGATTTGAAGCTGATAAATCTTAAAGTGATCTCCAGTAATCTATTGATTTATGGCCTCCACAGTTTGGCCAAACTTTTTGTTACCTCCTTTGCCTTAACAAACCGGGAGCACATGTGTATTATTTCTATCACCCAAACAAGAAACAGATGGATGCATTTGTTTCACATGTATTTATGACTTTTGAGTCAGTGCCAGGGACTTTTCTAAGTCTCTGAAAACAATGAGGAATAAAATAAAATTCCAGCCACCAGGGAGCTTCCCTTCTAATTTTAATCAACAATTCACCAAGAGAGACTAGAGCGAAGCAGAGTATCTCTTTGGGACCAGGGAGGGTAATTTACAAGACTTCAGCAAGAAGTCATCCAAGCTAGATAATATCTTTATCTCTCATCTCAGCCAGTCAATGCTACTAGTCTGATTGTGGATACAAATAGGCGCAGTTGCAACACGGTTAAGATGAAAGGGATCTTATCTATCTGATCCTTCATTTTGGAAAAGGATCAATTCATTAAAATATAGTACTAATGCCAATGTAATGATAAAATTTCCTCCTTAAAGTTCTGCATTTTAGGTTTCTGTTTAACATTAATAGATTTTCTTTGAGGAATTTTAGCTATAGAAGTTGTAAATAACCAAGACATTTCCTACGGTGCACCTCACATTAGAAGTCTTATGAACACAAATACTTACTGATGGGCAGATAGATGAAAAGCTTGTATCAGAACAACAGCTTGAAATCAATCAGCAGGAGACTATATTTTAGAGAAATTTCCAGCCAGAGTCAGCATCTAACCATGCAAGTGGGAAAGAAAGGTTTTACAAGCTAAAAGTGAGGAAGTGTTCATTGTTTTTTTTTTTTTTTACAGTAGAAGTGTGTGACATAGGAAAGAACAATTGTCAACCAAGAGGTGAAGGGGAAGCTTGGGTACTATTGGGAGGAAGGAGAAAATGCTGCGAGGTAGCAAGGGTCTGCTCAATGCAGGATAGTGACCATACTCACCTCCTGATTGGTCTCCTTGCCTCTGCTTTATCTTGTATACCACTCATCTTAGAATACACATGCCTAGGCTCAAAACTGATGGCACCATTATCACCTGCACAATAAATATCAAGCTTATTAGCATTCAGGTACCATCCTAGCCCAAATCTAGGATGTGATTATTTGCTTAATTTCTAACCTTTGCACTGGGTTGCTCCCTAATAGACATTGTCCCTTAAAGGTATGTAGTATTCCTTACTTGCAGTGTTACATCACCTTTTCTTTTCTTTTCTTTTTTTTTTTTTTTTGGTACTGGGGATCGAACTCACGACCTTACGCTTGCCAGGCAGGCACTTAAGCCACTGAGCTAAATCCCCAGCACATCCCCTTTTCTCCTCTCATTGTGACATGGCTCTCAACTCCTACGACTGAATGAATGGAAAAGTGAGAGGTGGAATGAACACAGTGTACCAACACTCATTGTCTTGGTAACAGTGGATTTCTGAGACCCCCAACTAGAAACAGATGATCAACTATAATTCTCCTCTATGAAATCTCTCAGCAAGTTGAAAGATAATTATTTCTTTATAAGAGATCGCCTACATAAGCATTTTCTATGAAAGAATCTCTAATAGTCTCTTCTTGCTGAGACCTTATCAAAGGGTTTTGTTTTGGAGGCTTGAGTTATCTTGATGTTTCCTCATTACATCTGGACAAGTTCAAGTGATGTGAAAATCTCTGACTGTGATAGGATTCTGTGCAGTGACCTGGCAGATGTGTCGAGAAGGACTCCTGTTTAGCATGGCACTAAAAATGCAGGCCCTGTCTCCATCAGAAATGTGACTTGTGCCTAGAATCACCAGATCGTGGGGACAATAATAGACTTTGCTTTGTGATTCCTCTGGCGGCCCATTTATTTTGGTTCTGGTGAAGCTAGTGACTTACCCTACTAATTCACTATGACATTGTTTTCTAATTAGGTGTCTCAACACAGCAGGCATTTGTGTCTTAAACTTCCCCCCTTTCTTTCTCGTTAATATGCCAGCAAGCTGCCAGCCTTTTAGCTGCCTGATCTTTCAGAAATGCTGCCTGCCATGTAAAATGAGGTGACATACTGAAGGCACACAGACAGTTGCAGGGCGCCTGGGAGGTCCTTGAGATGTTCATTGTTTTCCTGTTCCATCTTTCTTCTTTCTTATCTTCTGGGACTTCCCTTAAACATAGAGATAAAATATTACCTTTGCAAGGGTTGCATTTTTCTTCATCCCATAAAAGCCCAGTGATTCTATAAATACATGGATTTAACATCTCATTTCCAGTTAACCTCACGAGGCAGAAATTTTTATTATCCCTACTTTTTAGGGCAAGAAGCCTCAGCTAAGAAGTCCAGCAGCTGAGGTTACAGATTGGGTAAGGTTCTCTCCAAAAACCTACGTCCTTTAACTATCACACCAGCTGGCCTTCCACTCCCACCTCTGAGCGGACCGCTCAGAGTACTAAGGTAAGCAGAGCACACAGGAGAAGCCACAACCCTGCCAGAAAGGGAGTCCTCCTGGGAGAACAGAAATGTCACTGACCCCAAGGTGTAAGCCTCAGCACTGTAAGTGAGATTCCAGCGCAGAGCTTGGCCTTTGAGCTCAGCTGCAACGCGGGGGAAGAACGTCCTGCAGCAGACGCGCAGCACCTCGGGGTGCGCCTCCCTCAACCTCTCCACCAGGCAGAAGTTGAGCCCAGGGCGCGCGAAGAGCAGGAGCTCCTGCCGCCCTCGCCTTCGGTGTTCTTGGAGCCCCTGTCTAACCTTCCGGGCCGGCCTGTTTGCCCTTCAGTCGTGGGCATGTGAGCATAGGACGAGCTAACTGGCAGGGCAGCTCCAAATACTGAAGAGGTCGGCGCTGCCTGTAGCCCAGCGGAAGGGCCACGTTCCCAGCTTTCGTGCTGACTTTTTAGCCTGGCACCCGCTTCCTTCTGAGGGACGCCGCTGAACCCCAGCTGCTCCGGGTGTTCAATCACTAGGCTTAGGATGAGCGAAGAGGCCTATGGAGGGACAAGGAGAGCCCGTGTTGCAGTCCCCAGCCAGGCAGAAACAAGGCCGACCCCCCAGCGACGGGAGGTGGGGGCTGAAGGGAGGGGGGCGGGTGAGGGAGGGGGAGGAGCCGGCTCCCCGCTCCCCAGCAAACACCATCTCTAGAAAACAGAAACGCCCACCGCCTGCCGACTGTTGGGGGCGCTGTGCGCCCACTGAAGGCGGGTTCAGGACTTGGCAGGGAATCCTCAGACAGCAGCTTTGGTGGAAAAAGGAAGCAATTGTGCAGACTGGAGGGCTGTGTTCAAGCCTCGGCTCTGCTCAGGCTGTAGTGAATCCTTAGCCTTGTGCTAAGGTTTTGTTCCTCACTGCGTCACTGAATGCTCCTGACAGCCTTTTAAGGAAAATGGTCTATGTGTCTGTATTTGATAAGAAATAGAAACTAATTCAACTCATTGTCTATGGACACAGACCAGAGAGTGGCAGTGTTTAGCTTAGAACTTAATTATGTCGAAGAAAAGTCCACGCTCTTAACCATTAGAACTCCCAATAGCAGGGGGCTCCATGAGGGGACGGGAGAGGAGGCCCAGTACTGTCCTCCTAATGAGTCTTTTACTTTATCTCTAAATGGGATTAATAATAAGCCTTTCGCAGGGCTTTTGAGAAGACTGGAGATCAAGCAGAAGGCACACGGGAGAGAACGGTCTGCAGCCCCTCTGTGGGCACGCGGGGATGTGGGTTAGGATCCGTGCAGCTGGGGATGCTCGGTCATCTCCGCGGACTGCAGAGCTTTGCTTGCTGCTCAGGAACTTTATATCACATCAAAATGAGCTAATTGTTGAGTCTGAATGGCGAGGCCATAGGTTTTGTTTTCGGTTTTGTATTTTCTAAATAAAAAAGAATATGTGTTCTATTTTCTCATTATAGCTGCAATACACATTGATGTGTTTACCATGGGAGACAGAGAAGCTATAAAAAAGAAAGTGAGAGAAACCGTACTTTCTACTCTTCAGAGATAGTGTTTTTCCTTTACTGCCAATGTTTCACTAATGTAGTTACCACTTTACAGAATTAATATTACAAGTTATACCACATCCCATTTTTAAAAATGTTTTAAAAATTTCTATTTTAAAGAGAATAAAACAAAAGAGGACAGAACTAAGCAGATCAGAACAGAACAACATAAGCAACACAGCACTTTACAACAAGATAACCAGATATTAACAGTAGCTACCATAATGGATCTTTCTTTGTAATAGTTGAGCATGGCTTCAAATATAATAATATCAAATATAGCAGAATATTATAAAACCATTCAAAATAATGAAAGAATTACAGGGTATTCTGAATTGAGTAACGAAAAATGATCAATGGCTACTCTAACATCTCATTTTCCATAAAAAATTTGTTTATGCTATCACATATATTAAAATCCCAATAAGACACAACATGATAGAACCAATGGTAATGGAAGAATAAAAGTGTGGTAGGACTTCAAAGCAAGACGATATTAAATCAGCAATGGCTGCCATAATGTTTTGTTTTCTTCAAAACAACTGTTCATACCATCACACATAATAAAGTCAAACAAAACAGAATAAAACCATTCCAACTGATGAATGAAAACATTAAAAGGCTTCAAAGTTATGTAACGGGGAATCATGATTACCATAAAGTCTTATGTACTCTTACCATTTCTCACACTAGGGAGACTATACAGTATTTACACATGCAAGTTTGGTTTATTTCGCTTATGAGTATGGTCTCAAGTTGCATCCATTTATTTCTAAATATCTCAATGTGATCATCCATTATAGCTGAGTAGTACTCCATTGTATAAAAATGGCACAACTTTTTTATCCATTCCTCAGTTGGTGGGCACTTAGGTTGTTTCCAAGATCTGGCTATTACAAATTGTACTGTTATAAACATGGGTGCACATATATCACTGTGGCATGATGTTTTCAGTTCTTCTGGGAATATGCCTAGAAGTGGAATAGCTGGGTCAAATGGGACTTCCAAACCCAGCTTTTTGAAGAATCTCCAGAGTGACCTCCACAGTGGTTGTGTCCGTCTACACTCCCACCAACAGTGCAGAAGAGTTCCTTTTTCCCCACAGCCTCTCCAACATTTATTGTTGGTAGTTTTTTTTTTTTTTTTTTTTTATCCTGACCATTCTTTCTGGTGTGAGATGGAATCCCAAAGTGGTTTTAATTTGCAATTCTCTAATGACTAATGATGATGAACATTTTTCATGTATTTATTTGCCATTCATATTTCTTCATCTGAGAACTGTGTATTTATCTTGGATGCCCATGTTTGGATTGGGTCTTTGAATTTTGAGGGTCTGATTTTTAAAAAATTCTTTATAAGTTCTAGACAGAAGTCCTTTGTCTGAGGGACAGTTCACTAAGATTTTTTCCAGTTTGTGGATTTTCTTTTCACTCTGCTAGAAATCTCTTTCGACATGCAGAAACTCTTTAATAAGATGTGATCCCAGTTATTGATTCTGGGAAGTATTTCCCATGCGGTTTGATTCTTGTTCATGAATTCTCTACTTACCCTTATGTTTTCAAGATTTTTACCTACTTTGTCTTCCAACAGATTTAGTGTTTCTGTTTTAGTACTTAGATCTTTGATCCATTTAGATTTTAATTTAGTACATGGTGATAGGCATGGGTCTAGTCTTCTGCATATGGACAGCCAATTTTTCCAGCACCATTTATTAAAGAGACTATTGTTCTTCCAGCGAACCTGTTTGGCCCCTTTATCAAAGATAAGGTGGTTCAGTGTGTTTGTGGTTGTGGTTGTATCTTCCAATCTATTCCATTGATCTTCAGATCTGTTTTTATTCCAGTACCATGTTGATTTTATTACAGTAGCTTTATAGTATAACTTCAAGTCAGGGATTGTGATGCCTCCTGCCTTGCCTTTGCTGCTTAGGATTGCCTTTGCTATTCTAGGTCTCTTCTGGTTGCAGATGAATTTTAGGAGTTATTTGTCTAGATCTATGAGGTATGTGGTATTTTGATTGAGATTGTATTGAATCTGTATAACAATTTTGGGAGAATGGCCATTTTCACAATATTTATTTTTCCTATACATGATCAAGGGATGTCTTTCTATTTTCTGAGGTCCTCTTCAATTTCTTTTTGCAGGGTATTATAATTTTCCTTGTATAGGTCTTTTACTTCTTTTTTGAGATTAATTCCTAAGTATTTCATCTTTTTTGGATGCTAGTGTGAAGGGTATGGCTTCTCTTATTTCTCTCTCAGTGCTTTTGTTGTTAGTGTATAGGAATGCTATTGATTTTTGAGTATTGACCTTGTATCTAGCTACAATGCTGAATTTATTTATTACATCTAGGAGTCTTTCAATGGAGTTTTGGGGGTCTTCTATGTAGAGTATCATGTCATCTGCAAATAATGATAATTTAACTTCCTCTTTTCCTATCTTTGCTCCTTTTATTTCTCTCTCTTGTCTAATTGCTCTGGCTAGTATTTCCAGTACTATGTTGAATAGAGGTGGTGATAAGGAACATCCTTGTCTTGTGCCTGATTTTAAGGTAAAGGCTTTCAGTTTTGGGCCATTTAATATGATGCTGGCTGTTGGTTTGTCATAGATGGCCTTTATCATATTGAGGTAAAGACCATATATTCCAATTCTCTGTAAGTTTCTTATCATGAATGAGTTTTGGACCTTATCAAAAACTTTTTCTGCATCTATAGAGATGATCATGATGTTCTTGCTTTTGGTTCTATTGATATGGTGGATTACATTTATTGATTTATGTATGTTGAACCATCCCTGCATTCCTGGGATGAATCCCACTTGGTCGTGGTGTATAATTTTCTTGATAATTTGCTGCATCCTGTTTGCCAATATTTTATTGAGAATTTTTGCATCTATGTTCATTAGGGAGATTGGCCTGTAGTTCTCTTTTTTAGTTGGGTCTTTGTCAGGTTTTGGTACTAGAGTAATATTTGCTTCCAGGAATGACTTAGGGAGAATTGCTTCCCCTTTCATGTCATTGAAGAGTTTGAGGAGTGTTGGCATTAAGTCTTCTTTGTATTTCTTGTAGAATTCTGCAGTAATTCCATCTGGGCCTGGACTCTTCTTTGTAAGCAAGGACTTAATTACATTTTCAATTTCATTAATAGAAATTGGGTTATTCAGCAGTTTTACATCTTTCTGATCCAGTTTTGGTAGTTCATATGTTTCTAGGAATCTGTCCATTTCTTCTGTGGTATTGAACTTATGAGAGTACAGGTTTTTGAAATAGGTATTGATGATCTTCTGTATTTCCACAGAGTCTGTAGTAATTTCACCTTTTTCATCCCTTATTGCATGAATTTGAGTTTTTTCTTTCCTTTTTAAAATAAGGTTGGCCAGGGGCTTATCAATTTTATTTATTCTTTCAAAGAACCAACTCTTTGATTCGTTGATTCTTTGTATTGTTTCCTTAGTCTCTGTTGCATTAATTTCTGCTCTGATCTTTATAATTTCTGCCCTTCTTTTGGCTTTTGGTTTGACTTGCTCTTATTTTTCTAGATATTTCAGGTATACCATCAGGCTGTTTATTAGTGTTCATTCTGTTTTCCTGCTGTGGGAATTCACTGCAATAAATTTTCCTCTGAGAACTGCTTTCATTGCATCCCACAAATTCCGGTAAGTTGTATTTGTATTTTTGTTTGCTTGTAGATATTTTTAAATTTCTTTAATTTCCTCTGTAACCCACTGATTGCTCAAGTGTATTATTCAATTTCCATGTGTTTGTGAGGTTTTTGCAGTTTCTTTTATCATTAATTTCTAGTTTCATGGCACCATAATCCGATTACATGCACGGGATAATTTCAGTTCTTTTGCATTTACTTAAATATGTTCTGTGGGCTAGTATATGGTCTATTTTAGAGAATGTCCCATGGACTGCTGAGAAGAATGTATATTCCGATGTTGTTGGATGAAACACTGTATATGTCTATCAAGTCCATTTGTTCACAGGTGTGATTCAGTTCTGTTCTTTGCTGATTTTCTGTCTAGTTGATCTGTCTCTTTGTGTCAATGGCATGTTAAGTTCTCCTGTAATAATTGTGTTATTGCTTATTTGATTTTTCATTTTTGTTAATACTTGCTTTGTATAGCTAGGTGTTCCCGAATTTGGTGCATATATATTTAAGATTGCTATCTCTTCCTCTTGACGTTTTCCCCTAACTAGTATGTAGTGACCTTCTTTATCTCTTTGGATCATTCTTGGTTTGAAATTCACATTGTCTGCAAACAGGATTGCCACTCCTGCTTTTTTTTGGTTTCCTGTTGCATGAAGTATTGTTTTCCATCCCTTGACTTTCAGTCTATGGGTTTCCTTTTGGGTTAGATGGGTTTCTTGTAGACAGCATATGGTTGGATGTTGTTTCTTGATCCATTCTGCCAGTCTGTTTCTTTTGATT
>PVJX010046148.1:0-12313 GCA_004027295.1 Dolichotis patagonum | reverse complement strand
GTAAAGTAAAAATTCACTTTACCTTTGCAAGCATCACTGCATTTACTCATTTTAAACACAAAAATCTTTGGAAAAGGAAAAATTAGCCTGCACCTCATTACTGAAAAAGCATATAAAACTATTCTCACTTCTTAGTAGCAGAGCAGTTCTGAACAGTGTATATATGCGTTTCATTGTTGTTTTTGAAAGGCAAACTTTTCAATCAATTTAATTTGTAGTGGATGTGTGAGGTGTGAGAAGGGTGGGCCGGAGGAGCAACAGAAAGAAGTATTCCATGTCCCTGCCGTACTTTATGATACTTCAGTGGCCTCTTCAGTTGTCTCCTTCCATTTTAGAAGTTTTCCATGAGTAATAGGATGCTACTAATTCATATTCTGGAAATTGTACCTTGGGAAAAGTGAAATGCAGAACCAGCGAACAACTTGTCGTTCCACTTGGGAGGCACTGGCAGGTCCCACAAGAGTCCCTGTGCGCTGCCCAGTCTCTCTGGCCAGCTTGTCCTTTTCTCTACACACTGATTCCTGTGACCTTTCAGAAAACTTAAATTTAACGACTCTCCAAAAGTCTTCAGTATTAATAAATAGCAGGTTATTAAAAACCAGACAATTGCTAAAACTGTTTCTAGGAATTTATTTTTGCTGAACTTAGAGAAGTATTTATTGAGAATAATAGCTTTAAAAGCCTATCAATTTTTGCTCTTTTTTAAAAGCAATTTTTAGTCTGTCACATGTTTTCTGAGTTAAAGTTTTAATAATTTAAGAATTCCCTCCCACTAGATTGCCAGTTTGATCTCTGTTTCTTACTCTGTGGGGAATACAGAAGAAACATGACTCAGATCATAATCCTAAATAAAGTAGCACTTCTGTGTCTGTTTTGTTAGCCTACTTTCAGTGTAGCATATGAAGAAAGCATATGGCCTAAGTCAATGTGTTAGTGCCATCTTTAGCCCTCGAGCTGTCTTTTTACAGCTTTTGTTTCTTGACTCTTAGAGCTGTTTTGCATCTGAATATGCTAGAGTTAGAAGCCTTATAAATGCATTTAGGAATTCTTTCCAGAACCATGTGCCAAATCCTCAGCTCAGGTAGTATTAGTTACTTTCATTTTATTTTCTATGCAAGTAATCCAAATTAGCATTTGAAAGATTCCTCTACAAAAATGGACATTGTTTCTTGAAAAAAAATTAATATTATTAAATACTTTTAAGTGTTTCTAGATCTATAATTAAAATTAAGTTAGATAATATCAGTTTATTTCATCTTTGTTGTAACAGTGAATTGCTAAAAAAATTGGTACTTTTGTGATATCCTTAAGGTATTAGAAAAACATAGTTTAAATTAGTCTTTAAGTCTGCTATACTTACTACCTGTCAAATTCCCCTCATCTTGTCCTTGTGCATGGCATTTCTCCTTGACTGGTATATCCTCTCAGTTCTGTGTGTTACCTAATTATTTACATTAAATCACTAGTTTATATGCTGTTGTATATCATGAGAAAAATGGGTTCCGTGGTAAAATAAGTTTTGAAAACTCAAATAATACGTTTTAAGCAGATTTGTGGCCTTGTTTTTGATTTCAAAGAGTTCTCAAAGCCATTGGTTTGCTTATAACTTTTGTGACCTATGAATATGACAGTCTGGTGTAAAGTTACTTAAATTTGTTTGTTCATAGACTTCCTTTCATGAAATATTCTTTTGAAGAAGTAAAATTGAATCCTTTAGCCATTTTTGTTCTTTTAAAATCCTGTTAAAATAACGTATCACCATCCCAGTTTCCACATGTTTCTCAGGCTTCTTGAGGCAACTTACACACTCTTCAAACATCTTGGTCTGTTGGCACTTTATTCTTAAAGAGAACTATTTTACTTCGATTTTCATGGTCCTTAAATGAAGATAATCTACTTTAAAGGATATATAGGTGCAGTTTTTATTTCATGCTTGCTAGAGTACCCAATCCCACTCCTGGGGAGAGAGATCCTATCAAAGTTAGGGACCATCATAACTTTCTTTCTGGGACAGTCAGCTTCTCTGTCCCTTCCAGCTCTGCAACCACATTTCCTGCTTGCTGTGTCCCCCAAGAAAAAGAATGGCAATTGATGGACATCCAGATGAAAGCAACCCAGAAATTAGAGCTGAAGACTCTTCTGGACTGGCTATCAGCCACCCACCTCTGATTGTGTAACTTCATTCCTCGGCACCCCCTACTTGCATTAAACAGTACTCCTTGCCATGAGAGGCTCAACTAGGACCTCAGCTGCACATCCAGAGACTTCAGTACAGTGGAATACTCATAGACTGCCAGTCACCCTGGAATATACCTCTTCTTCCTATAAAGAAACCTAATGGGGAATATTGGCCAGTTCAGGATCTCCAAGCTGTCGGTGCCACCATGTTTGCCTTGTTTCCTGCAGTCCAAAACCCATATTCTCTCCTCAGTCTTTTGCCACGCACAGCCTGCTGGTATACCTGCCTGGACCTGCCTTCTGCCTCCCATTGGCTCCTGTCAGCCAGCCCCGCTTGGTCTTTGAATGAAAAGACCCCAGTTCTGGACTCAAAGTCAACTGACCTGGACTCACCTTCCCAGTGATTCAAAAACCCTTCTACACTCTTTGTAGAAGCCCTCGCAGCTGACCTTGCTAGTTTTCCCAGTACAGAATACTAGTGCACCCTCCTCCAATGCATTGATGGTCTTTTTCAGGCTAATGACACCTAAGCTGTCTACTGGAAGGGACAAAAGCTCTGCTGCAACATCTGACAGAAATTGGCTACCAAGATATCTTGGAAAAAGGTACAAATCTGCAAACAAAAAGTCAGGTATATGGAATTTGACTTAAATCAAGGTCACCTTGCCCCCCCCCCAGAGGTCATCTGCTCCATCCGGTCCTGACCATGAGAAAGAAACTCTGAAAAATTCCTTGGAGCTTCTGGCATCTGCAGAATCTGGATTCCTAGATTCACAGAAAAACCAAGAACGCAATATGATGTCTTGTCTGGAAAAGACTCTGACACCTTCAACTGAAACCCAAAACAAGAAAAAGCCTTCAGTGACGTTAAAAAGGCCTCTAAAGCCCCGGCCGTGGGAATTCCTGATGTAACTCTTCCATTCAACTCGTTTGTTGATAAATGACAACGTGTGGCTCCAAAGATGCTTACTCATATTGTAGGCCCCTGGGAGTGCTCAGTGGCCTGCCTTGGATCCAGTTGCTAAGTGCTCTCCACCTTGCCTCCATGTTCTGACAACCACTGTCTTTCCGATCAAGAGCTGACAAGCTCTCCTTAGGCCAAGACCTAACCATCCACGTGCCACGTGCTATACTGGACCTCCTGAATAACGATGGACACTGCTGGCTGTCCAGTAGCTGGGTCGCTCAGTACCAAGGACTCTTATACAGAAATCCTTGCCTGACTCTTACAGCAATAAAACCACTCAATCCTGCCATGTATGTGAGCACCAAGCCTGGCCCTCCAGACCACGACTGCCTGGCAGTCACTGACGTACTGTTCTCAAGTGACCAGATTTAAAGATGGGCCCCCTGGAAGATGCTGAGTGCACCCTGTTTACGAATGGAACTAACTGTTAGGAATGAAGTCCAACAAGCTGGTTATGCTGTAGCCACCTTGGATGAAGTTGTTTTGGATGTTCTGCAGAGCAGGCTGAACCGTGGGCCCTCATACAGGCCCTCAGTTGGGCTGAAAACAGAAAAGCAAGGACTCTCAATATGCCTTTGCCACAGTTCATGTTTATAAAATTATATATAGATAGAAAAGAGTCCTCATAACAGAAGAAAAATCACTAAAAACAAAGAAGAAATTCTACTGCTTCTTGCTGCTGTCTGAAAACCCAGCAAAGTGACAGTCATCAACTGGCAGATACATCAAAAGGTCAAAAGTCTGATCTTAGGAAACAGTAAAGCAGATAAAATTACAAAAGCAGCTGCTGAAGGAGCATCGTGGGTCAAAAACACCGAACAGTCAAATCCAGAACTTCTAATGGATTCCTCCTGACACTGTAATGGTAATCAAAAATTAATTCCTTGCATAAACAAAGGAAGAAGATGACTGGGCAAAACGAGCAAGCCACTAAGGGACTCAGGCCCTTGTGGACATTCTCGGATGGACAAACTGTCATCCCACAAAGATGGCTTTGCCTGGGTTCAAAAATACCACAGTCTAACCCATGGAAGAAAACAGCCATGAAAGAACAACTCTGCTGCTGCTTTTACATCCCACCCCTGGTCAGTGTCTGCTCCACTGTTTACCAATGATGCTAAACCTGTGCTCCAAATAATCTGATTCAGAGGCCTAAGCCCATTCTGTGGACCTTATTGACTGGAACATCACCATTTGAAATCAAACACATCACAGAAATCAAACCCAGCAAAGGATACAGATATTTTCTGGTCACAGTCTGTACATTTGCTAGTTGAATAAAATCTTTCCCTGCCAAAACAGAAAATTCCTCCAGGGGCGACTGAGCACTACTCCAAGAAATTATTGCCAGATATGGACTCCTGTCCATAGGAAGTGACAATAACCCAGTCTTCGTGGCAGAATTTCTCTAAACTGCTCCAAATACAATGAAACCTGCATACTATGTATCAGCCTCAATTCTAAAAAGGTAAAACTGATAAGCCATACCTTGAAGACCACCCTAGCCAGGTTCTGCCATGAAACCAAAGCCCAGTGGACTGACCTTCTTATGGCCCTTTGTGTTCAGGACTCACATGGGCCCACTGGATTCACCCCCACAGCTGTTAAAGCTGCAGAGATCGAGCCTTGGATATGTCACCTGCATCAAAAGAGCCCACCCCACTGTCACTTAGGTCTAGAAGCATCACCTGACCCAGACAACCCCTCAAAGAGCACCCTCCATGGCCAGAGAACTCCCAAGCCCTGATGTCAGACTTAGAAGCTGACAGGTCTGTGCGTGGGCAAAGCCTGAGGAAACCTTGGAATGTTTTACTGCCCCCCCCCACGCTTCCTAGGACTCCTAAAAACCCTAACCTTGCTTTTTGTACCCACCCACTGGAAAACTAGGAAAATGCATATTTTTACTGCTGTACTTATTGTGAGTCTTGGGATTGATTCCCTCTGCTCTTTCCGGGGGCAGTAGGGAAACACTTAACTCTAAAAGGATGACTTGCTTTATTACTTTGTTTTCCATTCCTTAACGTGGGGGCCTAACCAGGCCTGTCAAACTCTAGCTCTGCTCCTTCTGGTATCCTTCTACCACTATCAGTCTCCTTGCTCAGTCAGACCACCCACCCCAAATAAGCAGTTCAACACATGCATCAGAGGAACTAAAAACACTGGCCCCAATGTAGGCAACACTCCAGGATGTATATCCCCTAGAAACCTCACTGACTTAGCCCTAACTCGGCCCATGGATCTCACTACTGCACATGGAAATGTTTGGCGGTTATATGACAAGTCCCTGTACATGGCCCTTCCCAGTGGCTGAACTAGAACCTGTGATGTAGTCCAATTGTTTATTCCCTTACAGTTGCTCAGAGGTCAGTTACTCCTCCTGATCCTTCCCACGAATTCAGGAAATGCACCTCAATAAAGCAGCCTCAGGTTTCTCTGACCATATTATTTACATGCATGTAATCAGAGTTCCGTGAGAGGTTCCCACTGAAATTTAAAACTTGAAACCAGGGCTGGGGATGTAGCTCAGTGGTGTAAGCACCTGCCTGGCAAGTGCAAGGTTGTGAGTTCAATCCCTGGTACCAAAAAACAAACAAATAAACAAAAGCAAAACAAAACAAACTCAAAACCAACTCACTGCAGGATTTAAAAGTTCACTGTTCTGGTGGGTCGCTATCAACAGAGATGTAGATTGGATAAACTGTTAACTGTAATCAGCAAAGGGTTACACATTACACCTGGGATGCTCTTAAGAAACTAGCTGAACAATTTGGGCCTGCCAGCCAGATGAACAAAATAGACTTGCTCTGGATATGATTCTAACAGAAAAAGGAAATATCTGTGTTATGATAGGAACTCATTGCTGTACTTTTATCCCAAACAACACAGTCCCTGATGGTACAATTACCAAGGCCTAACAACTCTGCCAAAGAACTAGTCAGAAATGCTGGAGTTAATTACCACTTTTGCAGGCTTACTAAAACAATGGTCCTTGGTCATGGTTTGACAAATAAAAGGACTTAATGGCCTCCATACTTATTTCTCTGATCATTACTTTTGGAGTCCTCATTCTTATGGGATGCTGTAAATCCCCTGTGCGTGTAGTTTAATTCAGAGGTTAATTGAGACAGCTTTCCAGGAGAGAACCCCAGGTACCCGAGTTTGATGTACTTAAGGCCTACCTACATTCAGCAGTCCTGTAAACTCATAAACTCAAATGGTGATGCCCTTCAAAGAAGCAGCCGGAGAGGATCATGAAGCAGAAATCCTGACCTAGCTGCAGCCATTTTGTTCAACAAAACTACAGTCATTCTGTTCACTGAACTCAGGTAAATTGTATGATTTGTCATCAAATTGAAACTTCTACGAATGTGCTAATACAACTTCATAATGTACAATTATGCTCACCACAGATACCCATTGTACTATATAACCTTCAGCTAAAAGCTCATCTCATTCTTGTAACTTGTGTTCACCACCCTGTAAATAAGACAGGCTCTCTGTAATCACCACCTCAGACTTTGGAGATTATTCCTCTGAGGTCTGCTATATAAATAAAATTTCCTTTCTTTTCCTAAGCTCTTGGATACTGTTGACTTGGTTTTTCCTGTAAGACTGATAGATTTTGGAAACTGCCAACAGAAAGGCTAAAAAATGAATTACTAAGTTTCTTTCAATGGTAACATAGCTAATAAAATTAAGTACTTACTCTGACATCTAAAATCTTTTCAGCTTATTCTTCTTATTACTCAATAATCTGCAAATGGTTCTATGTATTTTTATTGAAATGCTACTTATTTTAGGAGCATTTACTTTTAAATTGTTGGGAAATCCTAAATTTACTATTTTATAAGTAACAGTATTTCCATTTTTCCACTTTTATTTCAACTCAAGGAAATTTTAAATAATATTCCTATTTTACAATGTGGGGCTTGGCAGAGGATGGCCCTCAGGGTCAACCTGGCTCATAGCCTACTGGAGTAAATGCTGTAAAGTTTTATTGAAATATAACCATAATGTTAATTTACATATTGTGTGGCCTGTGGCCACTTTTGTGCTATAGCAGCAAGGTGAGGTCATAGCAAAGCATAACACAGTTACCCTAAAGTCACCAAAAACTCACTGAGCAATGTCTCAAATACTGGCAGATTGCACTTGACAGTAGTACTAGCCTGCTGAACCTTTGGCCTCACAATAAAAATATGAGTTAAGATCTAATTTCAAATATGGAGTTGTAGATAAATTCATAAAGCATAAGATTAAAAAAATAATTTGGCATATTTATTTTGATTTTTTAAAAAAAATCAGCAACATAGCGCCAAGAGTTTGTTAGTCACAGAAGTATAGTTAGAAGTCTTGTCCTTAAAATACTAAAGAGCTAACAGAAATGTGGGTTTTTTTCTTCTAGGTTTCAAGTGTGATATTTTCAAATAGTGCCTTCTTTTCCTTTTTCTTAGGGGTGACTGGTTACAGAGCAGCGTGTGCCTGAGAATTCTCAAGTGAGAAGGATGAGTCCAGATGTGCCTTTGCTGAATGATTACAAGAAGGACTTCTTCCTGAAGCGTCTTCCACAAACTATTTTTGGAGGTCCTCGACTCATATTAGGGTATTGGGCCCCTCCTTACATATATGTTAATCAGATTATCCTTTTTCTGATGCCATGGGTTTTGGGTGGCATAGGAACACTTTTGTATCAAGTAAGCGTCCTGAAAGACTATTACACAGCAGCATTTTCTGGTGGACTGATGCTGGTTGCTGCGCTTGTCATCCAGTTCACAAGTATAAAGGCCAAAACCAAATCAGTGACAGTGGAAAGAATACCAACCACGGATATCTTAGCAGAAGAAGATGAGCATGAATTTACAAGTTGTGCTGGTGCTGAGACTGTCAGATTTCTAATTCCGGGCAAGAAATATATAGCCAATACATTTCTTCATTCTGTTCTTGCTGGATTGCTATGTGGTCTTGGAACGTGGTATCTACTCCCAAGTAGAATAACCTCGCTGTATGGCTGTGCAGGAGGCACTGCTCCATTATTTATCCTTGGATGGATTACACTGTGTATAGGAGAATATTCATTAATTGTAAACACACCTATAGAGACTGCAACTTTCCAAACCCAGGATACCTATGAAATCACTCCTCTTATGAGACCTCTCTATATTTTTTTCTTTGTTTCTATGGACCTTGCACACAGGTAAAAAAAAAAAAAAAAAAACTCTACCAAATACGTTATAACTAGCTTTGTTTTTAAGTATATCTGATAAAAACTCTCCTTAGTGTTTTTAAAACAAATGAATTTGTGGTTTAAAAATCTTGAAGAGCAAGTCATTGGATGATAGGTTTTTCTGGTAGTTAACTTTTTAGGACTGATCTCTGATTTTTAAAACAAATTCATGGATTAAAAATCTTGAATGAGTAAGTCATTGGGTGATACGTTATTTTGGTGATTAACTTTTTAGGACTAATCTCTGACATACCTAAAGCAGTTAAATCTTACTGAAGAGTTAAATAAAATCTCTTTTTAAGCTAAAAGAACAATTTTTCAATCCTTTAAATAAAGATCTATAGATATACTGCTAAACCTGTGAAAAGAACTTTCTTTCCTGGACAGATAGAAATAATTTAAAATATATGTCAGATACAGATTGAGTGAATTTAAGATGAATAAAAAATTATTTCTGATTTTGTTATACTAGCATATATAGAATATTGACTTTAGTTACAGAAGAAATAGAAAGTCTTTCAGAAGGTACTTATAATTATCTACAAAAGTTTGTAACAAATTTTGCATACTTTTCTAAATCTGACTCTTCTTTCTCTTTTTCTATAGATTGCAGCTTTCTCTTTTCCAGGTTACTACCCAGGTATAGCTATATAGGCATGTTATGAACTGAATTTTGTGCTTTTCTTTCCCCACTGCCAAATTGTTATGCTGAATCACTAAACCCGAATGTGATGTTACTTGGAGATGGAGCTTTGGGAGATAATTAGGTCTTGAAGGTGGGACCCTCCTCTGTTGAGATTCATGCCCTTATAAGAGAAACAAGAGAATGTGATCTTTCTCTGTTCCCAATATAAAGACAGCAAGAAGGCTGTAGACCTAGAAGAGTGACCTCACCAAAACCTAACTGTACTGGCAGCCTGACCTTGGACTTCCAGCCTCCAGAAGTGTGAGAAAATAAACTAAGTCACCCAGGTTATGGTACTTTGTTATGTTAGCCTAAGATTTTAGTACAGAGAAATGGGATACTGCAACAAATGCCTAAGAATGTGGAGTGGCTTTGGGACTGGGCAGTGATAGAAGGTGGAAGATATTTGATATTCATGCTAGAAATAGATAGTAAGGCCAATTCTGATGAGATCTCAGATGAGAATGAGGAACATGTTATTGGCTACTGGAAGAAAGGTAACTTCTGTTATAACTTGGCTTGTTGGATCTTGGCTAAACTCTTGTTCTAGTGCTTCTTAGATGGTAGAAGTTAAATTGATAAAATTGGGTATTTAAGGAGATTTTGAAGCAAACTATTGATGGAACAGCTTGATTCCTACATGCAGAGGGGAGAGATAAAAAAAATGTAAGAAAAAAAATCTAGAACTTGAAAGTTCATAAAATTCCCAACCTATACATTTTGTGAACCAAACATAAGAAATTATATTCTGTTAACACCTAGAGTATTGCTGGCCTGTTGCTTAATAAAGTGCTTAACAGATTATGTGAGCAGAAACACTGCCAGTTTGAACTAAAAGTAATGGAGATGTGATAGAATGAAAGAAGACTGTTGAACTTCTTGTATTTGATGGGACAGGACGCTAGAACTAGTCAAGTCTTCAAGACAGTGGGAAATTGATGTCAGAGATGAGGTCATCTGGGTCTCCACCTCAGTTTTAGTAGGTCCCTTCACCTCTACCTAAAGCCTTGGCGGCAAGACCACTGCCTAGAGTTGCGGGGGTGATGCTAGAGCTGTAGGGATGACAGTGCCACCCCAAGGCTCTAGAGGACAGAAGGCAGAAGCCCAAAGCATTATTCCACAGCCTTGAGATTGAATGGGATTTGTTTTGCTAGGTTTTGTACTTCCTTGGACCCGTCACTCCTTTTTGTCTTGTTTCTCATTTGTAGAGGGAATATTCCCTGTTCCCTTCCCCATCATTGTACTGTATCTGGGAAGGACGGTACTTGCCTAGTTTCACAGGTTCACAGCTGGAGTGGATTTTGCCTAAGGATGAACTGTAAGCCTCACCCATGTCTGACTTAGGTGATACTTTAGATGATTTTAGAGTTAATGCTAGAATCTGTAAAGAAGTGGAATTTAGGGCAGGGCAGGGCCAGACTGTCATAGACTGAATTATATTCCCCCAAATTCTCTAGTGGAAGCTACCAAGAAAGGATCTTTGAGAGGTGATTAGGTCATGAAGGTGGACCTGGTCTGATGGGATTAGTTACCTTATAAGAAAAGACCCGAGATAGCGCAGTCTCTCTCTCTCTGCCATGTGAAAACTCAGCATCAAGGCAGCCATCTGAAACCAGGAAGAGGGCCTCACCAGACACTGGCCGTGCCGGCACCCTCCTCTTGCTCTTCCAGCCTGCTGACCCATGAAAAATAAACTTCAGTTGGTTAAAACACGCGGTAAATGATACTTTGTTATGGCAGCCCAAGCTAAGACAAGACATGTTAAAATACTTAGTTTGTATGCAGAAGCGGACCTCTTCTTGAGTGTGTATTCACTATTTCTTAGCTTTTACTCTCTCCTACTTGTTCTGCATTTATGGACCAAGGAACAATGTAGGAACCATGTATTTTCTTCATGCAGTCACATATGTAAGGGGAAAATTTATAAGAAATTTATCTAAAATTGGTTTCTTAATTTCACCACAGTGTATTAACTATAACAGTTAAATGCTTGATTTCAAAAAGCTAGCAGTAAAGTTATGTTTAGCTGTGTGCATAAATATGATTCTGTTTTAAAGATACAAGTTTTTATAAGATGTGTTTTCAGAATACAGATTCTTCAGTTACATGTTAATTTTGAAATGAGAAATTATGTATCTGCTGTAATATATTTTTGCATCTAAAATTGTATTCTAAGTTCTTTAATTGTATTTAAAAGATCATACAGTTAATTTGGATACCTTAACTTTCTGCATTTCTCATTTCTTAATGAAATTACATAGAAAGTTTCTTACTGAGGTCTTCCTAGATTTAATGTATTATTTTAATATTTAAATTTTGACAGTTACATTTTTTTGTACTATGACTGAAAGAAAAGTTAAAGGCTGTCCCCATATCTGTTTTTGTTGTTGCTGTTGTTGCTGCTGTTTTTTGTTATTGTTTTTGTTTTGGGTACTGGGAATCAAACTCAGGACCTTGTGCTTGCCAGGCAAGCGCTTCTCCACTGAACTATATCCCCGGCTCCCCATACCCATGTTTGTGCAAGAAATGATAGGCATATATAGAAAATTACCTTTCCTTTCTTTTTTAGAATAATTTATCTTATAAATAACGAAATAATAAAGAATTGATACTTACATAGCAGATGTGATAATACAGCCCAAAAATATGATGGAAATTCATGTACTGCTTAAATCAGTTGTCCCAAACATCAGTTTGTTTCTTAGTTTTAGTTCAGAGGATGTGAATGCTGAAGAGATGTATACCCAAAGCCTAGTAATTTTTCTCTTCCCTTATCCCGTATTCTACACCGTGACCTTTAACAAAGCGAATGACTCCATGCATTGTTATCAAAGACAAATATGAAACCTCCAGTGCTGAGCTCAGGGACGGAGCGAATGATGTACAGTCTCACCCTGCTAGCCTCTGTAATGAACATCATCACGGCTTAGCATTCTGTGCTGCAGAATTTGAAGTACTTTTATAGTAGTTTGGTTCAAAAAAGTGTTTTTCTAAACAGCAGAAATCTTACTGCCCCCAAAACTTCCTATTATATTGTCAGAAACATTAGATTAAAATGTATTTTTGTACAAAAGTTAATAGCAATAATCACCTGTTTGGAGCTGAGTCACATACACAGAATAATCACTACTTTCTTATTTTAATCGTGTAATTTATTTATCATATCCTAATATATAAATACTGTGCTACTGCTTATATTTAAACATAAAAAGACTTAGAATATGATGAAATTAATTTTCAGAGTATACATTCTTTTCAT
>PVJX010046147.1:0-12424 GCA_004027295.1 Dolichotis patagonum | reverse complement strand
GTAGCCGGGTAACTAGGTAACTCTGGGTGGTATTAACCCTTTTGGCGGGAATATCTAAGCAACAATTGGGCGGGCTCAACTTTCTGGTGGGAGTGACTATGGGTGACGGTGGGAGGAAGTATGTCATCAGGCAGAGACATTGTGGAGAGACCGGATAGGTCGCAGTCATGTCCGGCCAGGCAGAGAGGATCATGGGCAATGTAGGCAGATGCACCAAATGCCCACAGGAAGGTGGGATGGGGCGGCAGCAGTGAGGCTATCATGCCGCCCCCTACAAGTTTGCATCTATCCTTAAAATAATATTGACAATCTGCTATGTGAATGTCTTAGATTCCCTCCTGTGTTGCACTGATTGACACCACAGATATCATGTATAGAACAGAATTTAGTGCAATGCATTCTGTGTGACAAATTGACACTATGGTTTGTTTTTATAAAGAAAGCATTGTTGGAACACACAGTCAGGACCATTAACTGCAACTTTTATGTTAAGCAGCCAAGTTGAGTTGTTGTGACAGAAATGATGTGGGACATAAGGCCTAAAATATTTCAAATCTGGCTGGCCCTTTACAGAAAAGGAACAATTAATTGCTCAAAGTAGCATCTGCTATGTGGTAACTGTTCCTAGAGTTTGTTACTAACAATGAATATGTAAGTACAAAGACTGACAATAAATGTTTCGGAAGCATTTTTGTGATTTAACAAGTTAATAGCTTCTTTTTGAACCTACTAAAATAAAATTTGATTCTTTGTATTTTTTTGTTTCTTTTAAAATTTTTATTACAGAGACAATGCATTTACTGTACTTTACATGAGTATCAGTCCTCAATAAATTTAAATGAACAGAAATAAAACACTTTGACTTCACCATTCCAGCAATAGATCAGAATTATTTATCTAGTTATAGACATGAACTTCATTTCTGGGCTAGTTTAACATTTTTAAGGATGGACCCTAGTGGAACTGAAGGAATTTGGCTGATCAGGAAAATATTTAGCCATGAAGAAAAGTTATATTTTGGTTTCAATAAGACTAATGGAAAAATATTATCCTAAATATTTGGTTTGATGTTTGTTGTTCATAAAAGTCTTTTTGTCTAATTGTAGAAAATCATTTTTTTCACTTAAATAGGAATCCTAAGTTACATATTGAGCATTTAACTTTATAATTTCAATCTTCTTTTATCATTTCTTCCATCAAATGGATCCAACTGTAATACTGATGCATCATACATCTTTGAGCAGCAAACTTATAACACCTAAGGTAAATGCTTGCCTTACTTTATCTTTCATGATGTTTTGTTTTGAGACAGGGTCTCACTATGCAGCTGATGTTATATTTGAACTCACTATGCAGCCCAAGCTGGTCTCCTCAATCTTGTGGCAGTTCTCCTGACTCAGTTGGGTTTATAGGCATGCACCATCCTGTTTGACTGTTCTTTTCTGATTTCTGAACACGTAATCAAATTATACAAGTTGCAAATGCTTTCTTTTCAGCAAATTTTATGTTCTGATTTTGAATATAGGAAATTTATGTTCCAGTTTAAGGTGTTTAGAAGAAACATGTGATTTTTGTATCCTGATACATTGCTGAATGATTATTACTATCATCATCATCATCATCATCACTACCATCATCATCTTCATCAGTATTATTTCTAGAGTTTTTTGGGTCTTGTATGTAAAGAATCAAGAGAGGGAGGAGAAGAAGATTATAGTAAGAATTCACATGTGTTTTACACATGTATCAACTCCCCACAATGAATTCAATCATTATGTACTGCAGACATGTACTAATAAAAAATAAAATTATGAGAACAGAAACATGTTTCAAATACACTTATAACCAAAATGAACAAAATTTCCCTGTTTTTCAGGAAAAAACTAAAGCTAATTATAAATTATTTTTACTGTTTACAAAATGTTTCAGGTATGGTCCCCTTTGATTCCAAGATCTTAAATCATCCTTCACAAAAGAAAGGCATAATTAATGATTGATTTGTGCAGAATCATACAACCATAAAAAACCCTAGGAAATGAACCTGTGCTTTCTAAATTTAGTCTGTCTTACAGCCTATGCCTTGGCATAAACATTTTTCCAGGCTTTGTTTACTGCATGTCAATTTAAGGAAGCTAGTATCAAATCCCTCAGTTATCAGCATGGTAAAAATTCAGACTCTTTCATGAATATTCATTAATTGGAAACAACTACCAAAACATGCTGGGTCGTATTATGCTCTGAAGTGTAAAGAGGATAGAGAATTCACATATAGGAGAAACCAAAACTTCTGAAAATATTGCAAGTAAGTGGTACTCCTTATAAAGTGCCATCTTCCAAATTTATCTGCATATAACATTATAATCCCAGAGTAATCAGATTACCATAAAATAAGCATTCTAAAACTATAGGAAAATAGGTAAAATATTCTGGCACTGGTGGGTCGATTATAACTATAGAAAATGCAATTGCCCTAGAGAAAACTTTTGATATGGAAAATAGCTCAGATTTATCCCAATTCCTCTCACAATTAAGCTCTTTTACTAAATGGGTCTATTAATCTCAATATTTCCAAGATAATTGTTTGTGGCTCAGTGATAAACAGCAAAGTACCATCTGCACTTAAAATCTCACTCTATTCCTTTCATCTTGTTATTGTATCTTAATGCTAATGCTACTCTTACATCATGCATTTATTGGTAAAGAACTAGGTATATCTTACTTAGTTTGGGTCAATTTACAATACTAAACACATTTGTAGCATTATATTTTATAGCAAACTTTATCTGCTAGAAAAATTACCTTGTAACATGAATGCACATGTAGTGTTAATAGTTGAGTGGTTAGGGTGACAGAATACTAAAGATACAACTGGGCATGATGGCTCATGCCAGTGACTCAGGACATTTGGGGCAAAGGCAAATGGACTGCAAATTTGAACCCAGTCTATGAAATGTAGTGACTAAGTGAGACCATGTCTTACAATAAAAAGTAAAAATGTACAAAGAAGTGGAGAAGTGGGAAGGCTCCCTGTGTTCAGTCTCCAGCACCAAAACAAGAGAAAACAAAACAAAACAAAACAAAGCAAGACATACCTTATCAGCAGATTACTTATAAAATCCAAATTTCATTATATATTGAAGTGATTATATAATGTGTGACTTCAGGGAAAGGAAAATTCATCCAAGGAAGCAAATGTATGTATATACCATTTGGCCAACTAAAGCATTTAACTCTTTTGTAATTCCACCAAAATAACCACAATGTGCTCATAAATATAGTGTGCTGATTTTTATTATGAAGGATGAACAATATATTTGATGTCAACTTTTCCTAAGACTGAGGTCAAATGTGTTGTTAATGTAATTCATATCTTTCTATAGGACAATGGCTTTCAAAAGAGCTTGTCATAAAAGTATAAATTTGGTGAAGTATTTTGCAGAGTAGGTGCAGTTGCACTGATTGAATATTAAAGATTTTTTGAGAGTTAATTGTTTTTTTCTCTCCTTCTTAAAAGTTGACAATTTGAGTCATTTGTAGGAGAATGGATACAATGTCATACTGTAACTAAATGAAATAAGTCAGACAAGAAGGTTAACTATCACATGATTTCTCTTATATGAGAAACCCAAAGTTTAAATAATTTGAAGAACCGAATAAAGAATGGTGACAAGAAATAGGGAGCTAGATTTCTTTGGAGATGTTAAGGGGACTTGAGATTGGGAAATGTTTGCTTAGCTAAAAATTCTATAATGAAAGATTATGACTTGCAAATGACTGGAGCAAACGATTATGAGTAAGGCGTACTGCAGACCACTAAGGCATAACAGGTGAATGAATCTATGCTTTTTCCATGAAAATCTAGCACAGTCAAAAGCACCAGTGTATACAAGGTAATTTAGAAAGATATGCATACCAAACAACACAATCCCCAAATAAACAACACAAAAGGACAAAGGTTTAGACTACTACAGTATAAACATAAATTTCAAAACACTTTTTTTCAACAATAAACAGAAATCATTTTAGACCAATTAGGAATCAGAGGGATTGATCAAAACAATAAATTTAAGATATATCTGGGCCATTTCAGCCAACAATAGCAAACTTTAGTTTTTTTTTTTTTTCTTCTCAAGAATACATGGAACATTCTCCAAATTGGATCATATTTTAGTCCACAAGAAAACATTACTGAATTTAAAAATAATAAAATCATATCAAGGATCTTTTCCCCAAAAAACCAAATCAAACTAGAAATCATTAACAGAAGGAAAATTGGAAAACTTACAGGTCTGAAGCAATTAAGCACTCTTCTTAGACAATGAGACTAAGAAAAAATTACAAAGCAAATTAGAAAATGTCTAGAGACAAAAATAAAAGCACAGCAGAGCAAAATTCATGGTGTACAATGAGGATAGTACTCAGGGGTAACACGATAACTCTAATTTCCAAATTAAAAAAAGTTCTCAAATTCATTATCTATACTTTGAGAAACCAGGGAAAATGAATAAATTAAATGCTATTGTCAAAAAAAGAGAAAACAGGTCATAAGATAAATAAATAATATAGTAAATAAAGACAATATAGAAATATAATGCCAAATTTGTGTTTTTGTTTTTTTTCTAATTTTGTTTGGCTTTTTGTTGTTGTTTGTTATTTTGTTGGTTTTGTGGTTGTTGTTGTTTGTTATTTTGTTGTTGTTGTTTGTAGTACTAAAGACTGAACCAAGGGCCTGCTCACTGAGCTCTTTCCTCTGCTTTATTTTATTTTTTATTTTGAGACAGGATCTCTCAGTGTCAATAAGTGGCCCAGAATGACTTCATATCTGCAATCTTTCTGCTTCAGTCTCCCAGAATGCTGCAATTACAGGCATTCACTACACTCATTTCCAAAACTGGTTTTTAAACATTAACAAATTGATAATACTTGAGATGAACTGACAAAGAAATCAAGAAAATTTTAAAAATCATAATTTAAAGTGAAAGACAGCACTAACATCTTTAAGGAAATGAAAATATTTACTAGAAAATACTATGAAAAATTGTAGCTTAACTAGTTAAACTTGATAAAATGGAATAATTCCAAGAACTACCCAAATTATTTAACTTAATGCAATAATGAAACATTTCTGGTCTTATATAAGAAAAATAAGTTAATAATCAAAATTTTCCAGAAAAAAAATTCAGGAGAAAATTGTTGACTGGTGTGTTCTGCCAACCTTTTGAAGAAGAATTCAACACAACTATATTTCAAACATAGAGGATAATATAAATTTTCCACATATCTCATTCTGTTTTTTTTTTTAAACCGGGGATCAAGGCAGGCGCTTATGCTGCTGAGCTAAATGCCCAGCTACATCTCTCATTCCATAGAACCAGCATTTTGCTGAAAAGAAAATTATGAACCCTGTCCCTTATGATTACACAAGCAAACATCTTCCACAAAATACTAGCAAATTAAATACGCCACCATATTGAAAGAATTGCATGCCTTGTCCAAGTGGAATTTATCCTAGGAATACCCCAGTAGTACAAGGAAATCAACATAATATATCACATTACTAGAAAATAGTGGAAAAATGAGGTCATCTTAAGTGATATGGAAAATAAATTGATACAGAAAAATTTGACAAATTTTAACACTGTATTCTTTTATTATTAAAAAAAAGCATCAAAAAATGAGGGATAGTAAGGAACTTTTTCAACATGATAAAAGGAATTGCTGAAAAACCATAGCTAACATCACAGTAATGAAAAATGGGAAATTGTTCCTCTAGAGGAACATTGTAAAGATAATTACTTCTACCATGCTTCTTCAATATCGTACTGATTACTATGGCTAGTGAAAATACAGAAAAAAAAGAAATAAAATGCATTAAATACAAATAAAGAACTAAAATTATCACATATGAAATAATCCTACATTTATATACAATTCCACAGAATCTGTAAAAAAGCTATTAGAATGAGTGAACACATTTAGCAATTGTACAGCATAGAGAAGGTCAACATATAAAAGAAACCTAAAGAGAAAGAAATATTTGCAAATTGTATATATGATAAAAGATTAATATACAAAATTTACATATATAGTACATGTCATGCATAGAACACAACCATAAGAAACTGACCCTTAGAATTAGGCAAAAGACTCAAGCAGACATTTCTTATAAAAAGATCTAAAACTTCAAATAAGTACATCAAAAGATGTTCAATATTATTAGTTATTAGGGAAATGCAAACATAAACCACAGTGAGATACTCATTCATATGATCATAACTAATGGGTGGTTATAATAAAATCCCTTTCAAGTAACAGAAAATAGTGTTGATAGGAATGTGAAAAAATGTAAAATTTTGATTTTTACTTATACAAATATAAATGGCATGATCATTATGAAAAAGTTTTATGTTTTCTTCAAAAACTGCACTGTAGCATTATCATATAACTGAGCAATGGAACAAATACGTATATACTCAAAGAATTTTGACAAGCAATTTGTAGGGGCAAATTAATAGAGACACAAAAATCAATTAGCAGTTCTCAGAGACTGGGAATGGGAAAATTAGGAGTTATATCTAAAAGTTTACATAATATCTCTTTAGAATCTTGAAAAAGTTTTGAAAATATACAGTTGTGATGATTACAAATATTATGAGTGTAAACAATGCCATTGAACTACAATGGCATCTGGGTTAGAAAGTTAATTTGTTCCATCATTCTGGGGAATTTGGGAGTGATTGATACACACAAGATAAAGAGGGGAAGATCTCCATGGTCGTCGTCCTCATCCACTCAGGAGATTGCAAACCAAAACAAAGCTTTGCTGAACACTTCTATTTGCAATGGAATTGCTGGTTGTCAGAAGCGAATTGTTCTGAATAAAACAGAATTAAACAGAATTGCTTAGAAATGAATTGTTCAGAACAGAATTGAACAGAAGAAAATTGTTGGAAGCAGAACAGCTGATAAATTGAATTATTGCTGTACATACTTAATATAAGTAAAATTTTATGTATATTTTAGAAAAATAAAAATATTTTTAAGTGCTCCAAATATCTACATTTTGGACTGTTTGAGTCTGATTAAAAGCGGCATTGGTATGTGTGTACTGCTAATGTTTTATCTTTCACAAGCAAAAAGTAAATAAATAGGAAGTTTATAAAATAGAAATTTTCTGAAGTAAGTTTGAGACTGGTTACTGAATTTATAACCTAGAATAGTGGAGATTTATCTTTAAATATATAATATATTTATTCAATACCCCAAAAGTTTTACATGTTGGTTGAAATTCTACTAGATTAACAAAGCTTAAAGTGAATCCTATTAAAGTTTAAGCTAAGTAAATTAATTTCTCAACACAATAAAATCCAAAATTCTTTAGGGAAAAATAACAAAACCCAGATACTTAAAAATATAACAGAAAAAAGAAGCAATTCACCTGCCCTCTTGGTAAGTGCCTTCCTCTGGTGTGAGCCAGGAGGAGAATCAGAGAACAGCTCCAGAGATCTGGCCAAGGCCAAGGCAGAACCCAGGAGCCTGCACAAAGAAGCAATTCACCCGCCCTCTTAGTAAGTGCCTTCCTCTAGCGTGAGCCAGGAGGAGACCCAGTAGTGTCTCTTGAGCCTACCGGTGTGCAGGCTTGGAATCAAACATCCCTTACCCAACCTCCCCCCCTTAGCAACTGGGGACAGAGGTCTGAGCATCTCTTGGCAGGATGACTGTATGCAACACAGCAAATATGGGTGGGGAGGTCGCCTCTATCTTCTCTTTGAAAGCAAGTGTTGTTTTCAGCTTTGTTTCATTATGATTATTTGCTTTACTCTATTCAATATTCTCTTTCATTTGATTTTATAATGTTCTGTCTTCGGTTTGATTTTGCTATACTTAATTGACTAGACAACTATTGTGAAGATAATGAGATATACTATGGTATCTATTACTGTTATCCCAGTAACCTGGTGTGAAGTTCTGTACCAAATTCACTGCAGTGTCTCAATTGGCTTTGTTCTGTCTTGTTCTATTTCTACTACCTTTAAAAAAAAAAAAAGAAAAAAGTATAACAGGATTTCCACCATCCATTCACAAAAGGCATAATAACGTATCAGATGATAGAGTTGTACCAAGAACTGATAGACATGGTAGAATTATTAGGCAATGGCTTTGCCACACTACACAGAAATATTTAAAATAGCATAAGATTACAATGGCTATAAATATTAAAGTTTCATTAAAAAACAAAATAGAACTTGTAACAGAAGAAACACAGCACAAAATAAAATAACTCCACGAACTAATGTATAAAGAAATAGAAGATGAAGAATAGAACAGCTCAGTACTAATTAACATAGCCCACTGTGTAGTCAAAATCCTGCTACTGGAATAAAATACTAAAGGTTATACATCTATAAGGAGAGAAAATCTGTTTGGCTCACAATTTTGGAAGTTCGGTTGGCCTTGGTATTTTGGACCTGTTGTGCTACATGAAGTTAGAGTATGGGACAGACCGAACTGCTCAGCCCACAGGTAGCAGTGAGAGAAAATTGATGGGACTTGAGTTCCACTGTCCCCTTCATCTTTACATCTCCACTCATCAGAAGACCTGTCCATAACCCTTGTCTCTTAAAGATTCTACCCTCTCTCAATAGCACTTTCCAGGGACTAAACCATCACAATATTGAATGTTGAAAGATTCTTGACATCCAATTAATAGCAGTACATACAACTGAAATAGGATTGTGATAAGGTGAAGAAAAAGTATAAAACTTTTCCAAATGTGATTAAAATATGAACTCACTACTCAAACATTAAATTAATTTTAAGCAGGATAAATAAAAAGAAAATTAAATTATGCACATCATAATCAAATTCCTGAAGTTCAGAGATACACAGAAAATTTTAAAAAGTAGTTAGGTTCAAAGAAATATCATACTTATAAAAGAAAAATAAGAGTGACAGGGAACACTTCCTTTGAAACTATGCTGGCCACAAAATACTATGACATTATAGTGAAAAAAGGCAAACCAAAAAATATCAACCTATTGCTCTGTTGGGACAAAATAACCCTAATAAATTGTAGTTCCGTAAAGCCTTTTAACACAAAGAAAAGCTGAGAAACTTGCTACTCAGTACTAGACTTATACTAATATAAATTTTAAAGAAAGTTATACACAGGAGGAAAATGATACCAGATAGAAAATGTTTAGAATGGAATGAGGTCAGAGCTTAAGAAACAATAAATGTATGAGTAACTTGAAAATAACTTCTTCCTACTTAAATTTTGTTTGAAAATAACTTTCCATAGAAAATATTAACTGTGTATTCTGAAATTTATTTCATAAATGGAAAGGAAAGGAAATGACTGTACTGACACAGACTACAAGAGATGGGAAATGAAGGTGAATTCTTGCAAGGCTTCTACTTTACATGGAAAGTTAGATAATATTTTCTAAAGTTATACAATGAGATATTAACAGTATCAAATGTAAAAAAATAGGGCAACAATAGGAAAAGTAAAATTTATTTTTTAAGCCCATAGAATAAAAATTGAATCACAGAGTCAATGTTTTTAAAAGACAGTATAGGGAGAAAAGGAGAGCAAATGAGACAAAGGAAAAACATGTCATAAGGCTGTGTTTTAAAGGCTGATGATATTAATAATTACACTAACCACAAGCGACATAATAAAGCAACTAAAAAACAAATATAGCAGTACAATAAAGATTAAACATATTATCTCAGTAAGAAATATGTTTTAGTTACCAAAATTGATCCATAAAAGTGAAACGATGATAGTACCATGATGAAAACTTTAAATTCCCAGTAACATAATAATTGCAATTATAGTAGATTAGATTGAATGATAAGGAATATTAGTAGGGACAAGAGGGTATTAATAAACTGTGTCAGCCAGGGGATATAACGAAGCAGTACAGTGCCTGCTTGGCAAGCGTGAGGTTGTGAGTTCCATTCCCAGTACTAAATATAAACCAACAAACAAAACCATGTCAACTCATATAGATTATATAATAATTTTGCATATATGAATTTTGATTTAATTTATGAACTTCAATTTAAGTAAATTCTGCCAAATTTAATCTCTACTGAGCGTACAGACTGACCACTATCTAAAGCAGGAACTCTGGGTTTGTTGATGAGACAGAGACAAAGGAATCTTTTTGGGACGATTAAACTGAGTGCTATGCTGGCTGTGGTAGGAGTTACATCACTGCATACATTGGGCAGAATCGTAACAGTGTATGTTTTTATGCTGCATTATATTGTAAAATCCTCCCTAAAACTAATTTTTAAAAATTAGTCTGACAAATATATTGCTATGACATTTTCTCAGGTGATACTTCATTTTAAAATGACAATATGAGGTGAGATCCACAATATGCTGAATGTTTAAATTGGAAAAATTTATTATGGTAAAAGACATATTGCCACTAATCTTCCTCAAAATACTCCCTTTCACTCTGCACACATATCCGAACATTCTTGCCCCTTTTTGAAGCAGTTCTGGAAGGGTTCTTTCATGAATGTCTTCAGTTGTTCCTTAATGCTTGTCTGATGCCCTGAATCAATTCAAAACATTCACTTCTCATATTCGTTTGACTGTGGGGTGCAGTCAGCAGATCCGGATGTCAGACCTGGTGAAGCAGGTGGAGGAGGAAATGTTTTTACGTCTGCCTTTCTGTTAGAGGACAGTTGGCAGCTTCATTCAGTGCAGACCTCGGATTATTGTCTTAAAATCCAATCTTGCCTGATAATTATATCTAGATTTTATAAGGAATAAGAATATATAAATGAATTAATAAGATTATAAATGGGTAAACAATATTCATAAATTCAGAGGAGAAACAAAACTCATTCATAATGTCAGAATTTTTGGAAATTTATAACTATTTTAAAAATAGGACAGAAAGAGGAGTTGAGAGAGAAAAATACAGGACAGATAGACAGAATGAGAGAATGGAAGAATGAAGGAAGATTGAATTGAAACAGAAAAATGAAACAGTCTTCTGTAAAAATAAGTTTGATAAGGTGTCAAAGTTTATAAAACATAAGACTTTTTTTTCTTTTTTACATCCTTTGTGAATTTCTTAGAAAACACCATCAAGGGCATCAACAGGAGAAACAGAACATTCCAAGTTGCACACCCTGGAAAGTTAAGAGCAATGAAGTTTTGTAATTTTTTCTGTAGGTTTTTTTTTTTTAAATGCTGAAGATTAGGCCTAATGCCTCACTTATGCTAAACAAGCACTGTTTCACTTGAGTTCTATTTCCGACTCCCAACAGTTGTTATTTGTTTGTTTTGTTTTTGTTTTTGTTTTTATATGACTGTTAACTGGTGGGGAATATCACAGTATGTTACGGTCTACTGCTAGAATGTCTCCCAAAGGAATCCTGTGCTCATGCAATTATCCAGCGGTGATAAGATCATGGGGCACTGTATTCAACACTGGATTAGTTCACAGAGAGCTCAGACTTAAAAGCAGTGCTGGGAGCCTGGTTAGAGGCTCATCACTGGTGATGTGACCCCCTTCCTCTTAGCTGTTATACCCTGAGAGCTTTTCTTTGCCACAGCTCTCTGTTTGGCTGTTTCTGCTTTGGACCCAGCTGACCATGCAAGGATTGAGACTTTGGAGTCTCAATTTAGAGCCAAAATAAACCCTTTCCCCTTTACGCTGTCTGTGCAAGGTATTTTGTCCCATAGAGGAGAAAGTGACTAAGGCAATGTTTTAGCACATCTGGAAGGGTATCGTATTTCTTCTACTAAATTCTCTGTCCTTTAGTTGCAAATTCTTTTTAAATTGTGACCTCTGACCCTCCTCTTCCTGATGGTTTTGCTGCTCACAGCAGTTCTTGTGTCCTGTGTTCTCCATTTATTCAACAGCCCTAAGGCCCAGTCAAAATACCACTTCCAGCCTGAGGCTCTGAGTTGATATACAGTTCTTTTATGTTTTCACTTCTCTTCACGCATCTTCTATAGCATACTTTGCATTTTTTCTGTGCTATCATTAGGCATATAGAGGTCTGCTTTTGTAAAGCCAAGCATATTTATATTCTTATTAATGTCTGGCTTCTAAATACATTCATTAAGTATTTTTAAAAGAAATTTTTTAGGAATATGAGTGAGAAATAGGAAAGAAAAAAAGAACCCAAATGTTTCAGTGGTATTTTCCTAATTTATTTTGCTTAAAAAATCAAAGATTCATATAATGAAATGTCACAATTGCAAGAGGGAATTATTCTACTCTACTTTTAATAGCCTTAGCTAAAATCCCAGGGAGACAAATAGGCAATTTGCAAGTTAAGTCACTAATAAACACAAACCCAATTTTGTAATCACTTTTCCAGTACTGATAAGCTAAGGGCTCATGTGGGAACACTGTCTATTTCCTAGCAGGCACCAGGCAATACC
>PVJX010046146.1:0-12485 GCA_004027295.1 Dolichotis patagonum | reverse complement strand
CCAGTCTCCTGAATTCCTCCTGCAGGGCTTGTTGGGTGAGTCCTATATTATTCCTGGCTAACTAGCCTAGAAATATTGATGTAGGTAAACTCTTGGTTCCTCCTGTTGCTGTGTCTTCAGGTTGTTGCAAGTCCCCAGATCTCCCTGTATATAGTGTTTGCATCAGCTGAGGCCCTGCTGTGTCACTGGTGGAGTCTCAGAAGCTCTTTTAATTTTCTCCAAATAGGGGGAGGCATTATTGGTGCACTCCTTAACCTGTCTGATGTTCTCTCTGTGGAGAAGGGGATTACTGATTCTCTTGCCAGGTTCACCAAGGTTTTCAGTTGCAGGGAGCTATGCTTCTGCTCCTTTTTACCCACTGCAGATCTCTATTTTAGGGGCAAACTCACCATACTTACTGGAGCCTGCTTATGTCTTCTGTTTGGGTGATGAGTTCCTGGGTCTCCCGTTGAGCCAACACAGTAATCTGCTATAGTCCAAGGTTCTGGGATAAGGGGTTGGATCCAAAGTTCAACCACAGTACTAGGTCCAGGAGGTCAGGGAATTCCCTATGGGTGGGGTTGTGGAGGATGTTTCATGCAACCCAGGCATGCTGGGCCAATGCGTGGGCCCGTGGTAGCCATTTGAGGTGATCCAGGCATGCCTGACAGAGTGGTGGGCACCTGGCAGTGGTCAGAGGTGGCCCAGTCATGCTGGGGACATCCCAGGTGTTCTGGTCCGAGGGGCAGGCCCATGACATTGGTCTGAGGAGACCCAGGTGTGCAGGGCCAAGAGCCCTGTTACATTTCTATGAGAAACAAATTAGGCACTAACATTTTTTTCAGGAGGATTATATCTTAGTATATTTATGAAAATCTTGCTTTCAAATGCTATTATATATATCCAGAAATATCAAAATCGCTGGATTCTGTTCAAGCACAATGTTAACTAAGAATACCATTATATTTTTATGGTGTTTTTTTCCCCAAGTTTGAAATTATTCCTTTTCTAAGCCTGTAGCTAGTAACTGTTAAACTCAAAATATAGGAAACGATTGTTACATTAAAGGATAGCATTATGTTAATTCAGTTATGATTATTCAAAACCATTGCAGGAACTTTCATTATTTTCTATAAAGTGATGTTTGTTACATAACAAAACAAAATGTGAGCGATTTTCTAATTCTAGAATCATTTTGTGAAAGGCATATATTTTTTCTACTAATTTAAAATTATTTTTTCATCATGTGATATATTTTTCGAGTGCTTGAGTCTAATTCTGGGATCTTCATTAACATATCAGCTTCTTTAGCAAATATTCCTCCTGCACCTTGTTGCTTTAGTGCCGGCTGCTCTTCATTTTCTCCTCTGCTCATCTGATTTTGGTGTGACAGAGGTTGTTCTAATATCAGTGTCTTCTCACAAACCAGTGCTTGTAACCTCATTCTTCACATTTTTTTTCTTTTGCATTTTCCTGAATTCAGGGAAAGCAATCTACCTAGCACAGAGATGTACCCTGAAATTCTTGGAAAGTTAATGTCCCCAGAGGAAATGATTGATTAAACAGAATATAAATTAATGGATAAATGTCTGTCTCTCCTCCCAAATTAAAAATGCTAAGGTGCATCCTTCCTCAAATTTCCCCTGATCTCTCACAGTAATGGGCATAGTGGACACTCACCAGTAGCCAGATTAGTAAGACATATTTTGTTGACTTTTTCTCATCCTTGTTCAACTCACCCTATTCTCTCTTCTAGTTCCTAAAAATTATCTCTGTTGTGGTCTATATATTAATCACTTTTTCATCCTGGGACAAAATAAATGATACCTGCAACTGAATGGAGGAGAGATTTATTTCGGTTCTTGTTTCACAAGTTTTAGACCTTGAATGGTAGAAGGGCTGGGTGCAGAGGAAAGCTACTTATTTCATGGTGTCTGGGAAGCTGAGAGAAATGGAAAGAGTCAGAATGGAAGATATGTCCTTCAACACAACATCTCCAGAACACATTTCCTAATATCAAGTCAGCTATAACACCCCATAATTCAATCATCTTCCAAAAGCCACATCTATGAGTATGAGACTCTTGGGTTATTTATAGATACAAACCATAAGTGTTTAAATAGAAAATGCCCTCTAAAAGGTCTCATGTGTTTGGAAGTGTCTTAGTTACTTTTTCCTTGCTGAGAATAAATACCCAATATCCTCAAGTCAAGAGAAGAAAGATTTATTTAGCTCGTAGTTTGTAGATATTTCAGTTCACACTCCAAGAAAGGGTAGCATGGCAGGCAGACAGTGCAGGGGAGAAATGATTGATGGGGTACAGAAGGTAGCAAAGGAAGTAAACGTGGGGGTCAGGTGCTTAGCAGCTTTTATCTGCCTCCTTTATGTTCTATTTAAGCTATCAAGTTAGGGCAATGCCAAAACGATCAATAGACTGATTTAGTAATCACTCACTTCTCATCCTAGCACTGTTAATTCTAGCATTTCAGAATGAACCAGTCACACTCTAGTTTCATCCACCTCTGAAAAAGCCCCACCTATGGCCACGTGAGGTTTTGGTGGATCATCTAAACACAAGTTATAACACAAGGTGACCGGATCTTGGGGACTGTAATTCTCCATGAATTCATCCATTGATGAGTTCAGTAGCCAAATGTGTCCTTTGAAAGTGGGACCTGGTTGGACGTAGTCTAAACAGAAAGTGTGTAGTCTTATCCTCAGCTCCTCCCCTCTCTTCTCACTTCCTCTCTGCCATGGGTTGAATAGCTTTTCTCTACCATGATCTTCCACCATTCTAGTTCTGCCTTAGGACCAGCCACTATGGACTGAAACTGTGGACCAAAACAAATCTCTCTGTCCCAACAATATGAAAGAATCAAAGACATCTCTCTTAATGTATGCTTGATTCTAAAAGCCTTGTTTCAGGCTTTGCTTTTAGGTAACTATAAAGTAAAGTATATCTTGTACATAATCCAAATTTTGCTTTTAGGTAAATATAAAGTAATATATATCATGTCAATGACCCCAAAACATCATCCACCAGTCTGGGACTTAGACCTGAGATGGGCAGCTGAGATAGTTAGAAATATTATAGGCAGTCATACAGGGCTAGGCCCTCAAGGAAGCTGGCACATGGGACCAGATGTCTGATGACCTTGGAGGAGACACACACCTCTTGCTGTGGGCCAGATCTCAAAACAAATGCAACCACACTCTTAAGTATAATCCTTAGGGATTACATCTGGATCACTTTGAAAAGCCAGGAGTCACCCCAATCCCCTAAAGGAAGAATCACTGATCCATAAAGAATGCTAGTTTTCTATGTGACTGGCTTCCCCATTTGTCCCTGATTTGGTCAATTTTACCTAAGCAATTAATATTATTAGTTTACCACAGTTCTGTCCCACCTTATGCCCACCTTGCAAATTCCCATTTTCCCCCATTTTTGAGCCATCTAATCTCATGATTTTGCTCTATCAAAGCCCTGGGAAAGACAGAGTCCTTGGCATCCCACTCAGGACCCCTTCAGTCTCTTTCTCAGAGAGAAGCTTTCTTTCTCTCAATAAATGTATTTGTTCTTAACCTCCATTGTTCCTAAAATTCATTCTTTGATTTTAGAGAACACGAGCTCATTCAGTAGGTTGGGAGTTTCATCCCCTTATATCAAAAGGATGCTTGACAAAGAGAAGGCATTTACTGACCATACCAAAGGTTGTGTAGGCTCTGTTGTTCTTTGACTTTTTCTCTATGCTGAATCAAGAAGAGGAATGGGTAGAAGGAAAAGCTTTGGTGTGTATTTTAGCACTACCATTTAAATCATGTGGAAGTGACATGAAATATCAGGATATGCAATGGAATCTCTTATTGACTGACCTAGAATTCTGGAGAAACTATGGTGTCGGCCTACAGAAGCCATTAACTCATGACACACTGAAACCTGAAAGACTTCACAAAAATATGTTTAGAAATATTTTTAGAAATATTAAGAAACACTAGCTTTTTGCAGATAGAAAGTAAACGGTGATAAAGACTAGGTCTTGGTTTTCAACTAGGAGGTTAGAAAAACTTTAAGAGTGAATAAATGTGCAGCTTCAAAATGTCTCTCACTCTAAAATGAGGGATCTGATATAAAACAAAATGGATTGAGAGTTTGAATGCAAAGAAATGGGTAAAGGAACGTGAGAAAGTTGAACTTTAAGATTTGCTTGGTGCAACTTTTGGAAACCAAAAATAAATCATTCCCCATTGCTAGAGCTGAAGAGGTTTCTCATTGCCTGGAGACTAAAATGTTTGCTGCACAAGACAGTGCTTGTTTTCCTCAATATTCATGTGTGACTGACATCTTTACTTCCAGATCAATGGTTGAAGTTTACAGGTAACTTCATCTAGCAAACATAGTTCTATTCACTGATATATTGGTAGGCTTGTAGCTTATATAAACTTGAATTCACTCAGATTACAGATGTGCTAGTAGGATCTGGAAATATTAGACTATGATGTTGGGAGGAATACGAGTGGTTGACTACAAGGATACACATGGAACAGTTTAGTGGTATAGACATTCCTATCACTTGTAATTTAACAACCTGAGGACGTGAGGAACAATGCCTAATTGTGGGACAAGGTTGGCTAATAAAAATACCAACACATTTGAGATGCTCAGTGCTTGCTGTCTTCTGCCAGCCAGGTTTCTCTGTAGCAGATTATGATAAGAACTGGGCCTCCAGGGGCGGGGGTTGTAGCTCAGTGCTGGAAGGCTTGTTTAGCATGCATGAGGCCCTGAGTTTAATCCCCAGCACCAAAACAAACAAACAAAACAAAACAAAATTTGTCCTCTCTAAAGTCAATGATAATGACAGAATTCTAAATGAGCAGAATCCAGGTGATGGTGCTTAGCTACCAGGGAATTGATGGAAGCAATTGCTATTATGATCAGCAATGCTGAAGTGGCAAGGCCTGTGGCCTTCAGGGATTCATGGCCATGTGTATTATGCCTTCCTAGGTGTGGTGCAGATAAGCAGCTGAATAGGGTTTCCTTCATGGTGCATAAGGAGAAAAATTTAAGCACTTCTAATAAGAGAATTTTTGTTATCTACTAAAATGGGAAATTGTAATTTCTTAGTTTCTGGACTAAGCCAGTTGGTATACCCATGACCCATTGATTATGACTTGGCTGATTCATTCTGGGAGAAAAACTAAAATATCATTAAAAATGTGAACAATATGTATTTATCTGAATATATATCTCCCCATTTGTCAACTTGATTGTACCCTTGGAGGAAAGGAAAGCTAGGCTTTTTAGAAGCATTGATACAGATAGAAAGAGGTTCCAATAGGTAAGCTTATACATATTGTTAGAATAAACTCACATGTAAATGGACCCTGATTCAAATCTGTCAACATTGGGCTCCATTTTTATTTAACTGCATAATTGGGATCGATGTACTCACCAATAAGCAGGGCTTTTAAACTGTCATCATAGAAAAGGCAGAAACTGCCATCCCAACTTCAGTCACGAAGATAAATCATACCACTTCCTCATTCCATGTGATGCTCGATAGAGACACAGTCATAGAAACACATTTTTCCTGTCCATCCACTTATGTGACCTCCTGTAAGTACCAAATGGATTTAGGCCTGGGACTGTGGTACTCTGTAATCTTAACCAAGTGGTAACTCTAGATTCTCTTGCGGTGCCCTCTTCCCTAAGCTAGATCAGGAACTAAGCTAGACATGAAAATGAAGAACACCTGCTTTTCAAATCCTTTCAGAAAAATGTAACAATCATTTCTCTTCTTATGCGAAGTGCAGCAAGACTATTTGAACTTGCCTGCTTCTTGTCGGAGGACAGCCCATGGGAGCTTTGTTTCTCTTGAAGGTTTTGAAGAATATTGTAGAATTGAGCTAATTAAATCAGCTACACAGGATGTGATGGTTATTCAGGATGTCTGAGTAGGACAAATCCTGGTTCTGGTGTCTGAGTGGTATTTAATTAGACTCATTCCACACGTAGTAGTAAAACAATCATTAGCAGTTCATGCAGATAGAAACTGCTTGCCAGGATGTAATCACAGTCTGTGTAAGAGAGAACAGTTAGCAGACCAGGAACAGGAGGCAAATAAGATGCCAACTGGAAGCAGAGAGGAAGGAGCAATTGCCTTTTCCCCTTAACAGTCTTACAGTTCATTTCTCATTTCAATTTGCAGAGTCCGTCAGTGAGCAAACTGGCAAACATAATAGGGGATTTCTGAATTCCTGTATAGTATTGAAGAGTGGATGGAGCTGAGAGACAACATTACAAGATCAGGCCTGGCACACTGGTGGCCAGCTCACTGATGTCCACTTCACTGGCTTTCTTGTTTTATGACCCATATTCTCACTTCTCTGTTCTTGTCTGTTAGGATCACCTCCCAGAGAGTACCCAAGGCTTTCTTTTGTCTCTGCATAGGACAGAACCCAAACTAACAAACTAAAGTATAATAGTAAATTCATCTCTAAAATACACACAATTGCATCATTCATTAAAAAAAAATCACCATTAAAATGTAGTTTTTAGAATAACAATTTCTCTTAAATTCTCCAGTAAATCATGCCTTTAATCAATGGTCTTAATGTGGTTCTTAAGCTTCAGTGTGTTTGAATCAATTTGTTTGATTGCTGAGTTCAAAATCATTACAAGAAAGGGGAAAGTTTCTTCTAAAAGTTGTCTTTTGTTGTTATTCATGTAGTTACAAAATACTCATAAAATTTTTCTGTTTACTGTAAAATTTCTAAAGATTAAAAGAATTGAAAAGTAAAAATGATTGTCATAATTACTTTTACAATTATAAATGCCCACTCTATTCTCTGCAAAGTTGCAATTCAATGACTCAAAATTCTTAATGAGAAATAATCCTCTTTGAATTGATTTTGGCTTTTGGGTACCTGACTTTTTTAAATGTAGTGAAGCCAGGAATTTAGCTCAGCAGTATAAGTGCCTGCCTGGGAAGCGCCAGGTTGTGAATTCCATCCCTGATACAAAAAAAAAAAAAAAAAAAAAAAAAAAAAAAAACAGTGGTGAGACCACTGACTTTTATATTTAACAACTATATCTTCTTCCTTGAAAATTAACAATTCAATATAGTAAACTGAAACCTTCAGAGTTTGTCATAGATTTGCCAATTCAGCCTTTTAAATGTATATTCTTGATGTGATTGTAATAAAAGAATCATTATATATTCAAACATTCAAAAATATATCCTGAATATTTCTCAGGTCTCACATTAGAGATTTAGCTAGTATTATCTGTTGACCATGATGTCTAGGATGTGATTTTTAAAAATAATTTCATAAAGTAATATCCTACATTTTGCATTTGAAACTTTCAATAATTTTATGTAAACTATAATTTTCAAATATGGATTACATTAGGTCTTATTAGTTAATATTTTTGAAATGTTCTCATTATTTTGTTTTATTATTGATATTTTATTTTCCTATTTGTAGTTATAAGCTTAGTACCTAAATTCTAACAAAGAAGGAGCTTAAATGTTATTCATTACTGTATGTCTATCATATCCATATCATAAGGTATTGCACATTCTGGGCATTTAGTAAGCAGATTTTATAAATAAAACTATGTCTTTTTTTCTATAAATGGATATTATTTCTGCAAGACAATTCAAGAGATGTTTCAGTGATTGAATTAATCACCAAATTCTACATTAACCTAAAAAGCTGGTTTTTCTTTTTTATTAAATAATTTACTCACACATATGCAATGAAAAAATACTAATGTGTGTCTTTTGCTTGTGCATAATCTTACAGAAATATCACATATTTTTAATTTCAGTGAATCCCATACATGAATACATGCATGTATAAGATTATTGTTTCTTAATGTTTTTCTGGTAGTATTATTCTATATCTACTGGAACTTCATTGTTATACATTTTCTTTCTTGTGAAATAACATTTCATACATGATTTATGTATTCTATACAAATGAAGAGATTTTCTCAATGAATAACAACAAAAATAGTTCTTCCATAAATATTTTTGGTTGTGTCACTAAGCAGACCTGTCAGAATTTGGGGCAGATATATATGCTGGTGGATAATTTTTGGTTCATGACTGCTACCTACTAAATTTGTACTAGTCATATTAGAATATTCTACTTCTAGTTTTCCCTCATAAAAGTTGTATATAAATTGACATTTGTCAATCTTCAAGTATATTTTGAGTAATATTTTCACAGTGTCTACCATCTAGGTAAAAAGATTTTCCCATGTATTACGTGCATTCTTATATAATTCAGTCTCTTTCTTCTATTTAATCCTATCCATGATGTATTGTGGCTTATCAAAACAGCAGAGGTAAGACATTTTAGGTGCATGTTACTGTTAACCTGATAAATTTCACTAATTTGAATGTGAAGTCAATATAAAATTGCTTTTTGTTCTTTCTTACTCTAAAATCAGTATAAATTCTTGAGCCACAGTTTTACTTAAAATTCCCAAATCTTTGTGTTTTTTAAATTTTCTTTAGTTAGCATCTCTTATTTAAGTGACTGGTGGGTAAAATAAGAAAAAGCATGTTAACTTTCAGTAAGCAAAAGTTTTTAATATTGAACCTTTTATCATTCAATAATATTTTAAGAGCTGGTGAAATATATTAAGTTCCTAGGTACTATTTTAATCTTTATAAGATGTGATTAATAACAGTGATGTTTAAATTAAGGAAACTTATTAAAGTAAAAGACAAATTGCCATCACTCCTCTCGAAGTCTTTCCCCTTGCTTTGAGCACACTTAGTCCTGTTTTCTTGTCACACTGTATAGCAGTTACACAAGTCATCTTTCATGAATGTCTTCTGTTGCAATTTGTGGCTGTATGAATCAGTTCAAGATGTTTACCTTTCACAATCGTTTCAACTTGGGAGAAGAGCCAGAAGTTGAGCTGTGCCAGGTCTAGTGCATCAGGTCAATGAAGACAAAGCATAATGTTTCTATTTGACAGAAATTGCCGTAATCTTTTGATGGAAGTGGGATGATGAAATTTACAGTAACTGTTCAAATTTGAAAATTTAAGGGTGGGAGTTATAGCACTGTCGCCCAAGTGCCTTCCTGGCAAGCACAAGGTCCTGAGCTTGATTATGGGTACCAAAAATAAAGAAAATAATTGATTAAATAATTAACTCAAAAATGGATTACAGTAAAAGACATTGCCAATAATCCCTCCAAGATGGTAAAAACACTCCAACTTTGGACACATGTAAGCATAGTTCTTTACTGTAAGAAGCTTTTTTAGAAATTTAAGCGTTCATTATATCTTTAAGCTATCCGTTTATAAGTATTACAAAACCTAGACCTTCACCACTTACTGTATTTCTAAGTTTTAATTTGCTTTTACTTTTTAAAAAATAAGTGAATATTTTCTTGGTTAATCAGTAATAAACACAATACACTGTACACAACATAGTATGACAGAGTTTATCAAATTATGTTTCACAAAAGATTTTGTATTCTGCTAAGAATAAATGTATACCTCATGAGAAATGAAGATTGTCTTGATCTCAGGACTATAGATAAAACACTTATCAAAAAGGTGTTAAATGATAGCTGCCAACTTTTCATCTGTTACATATCTTCTATTGTTTGCTATTATAGGGGATTATAAGTAGATCATTGAATTGTCAACAAATTGATTTATATTTTTAGAGATTGTGTGATAAAATAAGCTTATTGCAATGCAAGCAATTAATTAAAATTAAGCAAAAATCTAGATCTTTTGAGTATAAGTCCCAGCTATAATTCATCCAAAACATCAGAATTCATGTGAAGTGCTATGAATCAAGGAGTAAAATGTAAACAATTGTCCTGCTTATAACGACTGGGGGTAAAGCTTACAAATTAATGCATCTGTGTAAACAAGTGTGTACTTTATGGAAAACACAGAATATTCTTTCTGTTCCCTTAGCTTCATTCTGAAAGACACTGTTTCCTGAGTGATCTTAACAGGTGTGATTTGAAAATAGATTTCTTTCAGCAAAAGTTCTGGAGGCATCTGACGAAGCCCACTAAGGAAGTATTAAGAGCTTGAGTTTCAGAGCCCATACCACTGCTTGCCTTCAAAGGCTTCATATTAGGACTAATATGTAAACTTTGTAGTAGATAAAGTGTGCAAGTTTCTGTAATGCAAGACTCTTCAGAATTTTTAATCATGCTCTTTCTTTTGGAATCATCAAGACTGTGTCAAAATACCTTTTTTAAATTTTAATTTTGGTGTTCGGGATTGACCCAAGGCCTTATGTATGCTCAGCATACACTCTACTCATGAGCTGCACCTCCAGCGTCTCCCACTTCATTTTAACAAAGTAATCTTTCTCAGGGAGGCAGGTCATGGGTAAGTATTCCACTGAATCACTGTCTATTGTACCATGATGAGAACTAGCTAGGTATGTGCTCAAATACTTGAGAGGATATAAAACCACTTAGGAGGTCAATCCTAAGTATAGCTGACTACTTCTTAGAGCCTGTCAGGTAGACTTATATAGGATTGGAAATTTATATTGATGATCTAATTTGCTTCTTGTAGGAGAAACACAAAATAATTTCAAATCTTCATTCTTCAAACAATTCTATAATTTTGGATATAGTTGAATATTTATTCCACTAGAATCTTGTCTTCTTCAAGCCAAGTATTTTACATTGTCTTAAATACGTGTATATTCAAATTGGTTTCAAAAGATTAGTATTTATAAAATATAATAATATATTACATATAAGTTGATGCCTATTTTATAATACTAGACATAGCCTGGTTCAAAAATGCATTTCACTAGTTTATTGTGCAACCTTTGCTCAAATAAATCACACTTTGCTGTCTGTAACAATTTCATCAATTTTACTTTGATGTTGATCTAAGTAATTGCAGAAGACCCTGGACCTACAGAAACCTTGTATTTGAATTTCTGATTGATCTAAGTAATTTAACGTACTGCTGAAGTTGAGATATGTGATAATTTTAATTAGATGTATATAGTTCATGTTTTTGACTTGAAAATTAATTTGTCTGTGTGATATAGATACTTGGCAATAAATAATTTCCCAAAAGCCAATGAGACTAAAAGTTGCACTCAAAAAATTAAGGAAACCAGATGAATTAAATGAACTAGAGCAAATGACAGGCTCCTTCTGATGATGGCTTGGTCTGCTGGTGTTCTCTACTATTTTGAATTATTTCAGAAATGCTTACTGATGGAATGCATTTTATGAGAAACTAATTTTAGATAGCAAACACAAATAAAATATGGTAACAATTCCTTATACTTGAATGGCACATTTGGGAGATTGTAGTAAATTAAAAGAAAGAATCACCTTTCTTCAGAGTATCAATAAAAAGAAAACAAGAAAAACAGGATTTTATATTTGGTAGATATAAGTATTTCTATTCTCATAATTTACAAGTGAGGAAATTAGATTGCTTTCTTGTTCTGGTTTGCAGTTATTCTCCTTCTTGCAGATAACCTTAGTTCTTTGATTAGATTTTTAAAAACTTCAAATATAAGAAATTAAATTGTTTTTCATTTTATTTTCTATATTAAATTTCTGTTGCTGCTGTGACACGTTGCCAAAAAATATACAAAGATATTATCATTTCATGATTTGGAAATCAGAAATTCAAATACAAGGTTTCTGTAGGTCCAGGGGTCTTCTGCAAGCCTTTAGGAAGAATCTTCACTTTTGTGATTGCCAGCCCTTATGGATGTCCAATTCCTTAACTCTTGGATTTGGTTTGGTATTCAAAGCTGATAATATGTTATCTCCAATCTTTGCCTCTAACTCTGAACTTCCAATATATTGAAAAGGACACTTATGATTACATTAGGTCATCCAAGATATTCTATTTTCTTTTTAAATTTTTTTTATTTTAAAGAGAAAAAAAGAAAAATGACAATACAAAATTTCAAAACAAAATAAACTGTTCTGCTTGCTTGTCTTTTTTCTTTTCTTTCTTTCTTTTCTTTTCTTTTTTTTTTACTTGCTTTGTTTTGCTTCACTTTGTTTTGAGACAGAATCTTGCTAGGTAGTCCAGGTTGGCCTTGAACTCGCTATGCAGACCAGGTTGTCTTCATACTCACAGAGATCCTTCTACTTCAGCCTCTGGAGTGTTAGGATTGCAAATGTGAGTCAGCAGACCCGGCAGTAAACTAGGATATTTTCTCATATAAGATATTAAATTTAATCCATGCACATAATTCCTTTTACCATATAAAGTAATAGAGTCACTTGAGATTCTAAGAATTAAGACACAAACATGTTAGGGGATCACTATTTAATTTATCACTCTAGTATGGATTGCTAAAGTCAGTTTTACTGCTATGAAGGTGAGAAGTATTTATTAAATGCATATTGGTTGTTCTAGTTTTAGTAAAACTGCTACTCAATATTCTAAGACATCACAGAAGGAATACTTTGGAGGCATATCTGGTAAAAATATTAATGAATCTAATATGTATGTGTGTGTA